>JAVCKS010090157.1:0-23432 GCA_032273685.1 Pteraster tesselatus | reverse complement strand
TAAGAACTATGAAGGAAGCATTTACAACTCTCATCGGAATAATGGATCCAATCACTTCCGTCGCAGAGTGGAAATGCTAGAGTACAATTGGCAACTTACAAAGTAGCTTATCGTTAATGGTTTCGGAGGAAGAAGTTTCTTAACAATATCTTAATCCTCAGTAGTGCATCACCACAATGAAATTACTGTGTCTTTTCCCCGATGCAAGCACAAATATAAGGAGATTTTGAAGACATGTACAGACATGAGTCATTCCTCGAGATTGGAGGTATGATTTGTTACAGTGTCCCTTCTGACTCTGGTAAATATACCACCCAATATATCCTTCACTTTGATCTGTATATTCAAAGTTTTTCTTTAAAATTGAAAATGAAAATCAATCTTTACAGAAAAACCACATCAATATTAGTGAGTTAAAGGATATTTGGTACATTTACCGACCACTACAAGGAATACTGTCAACCTGGTGGAATGACTCATGTCCTAATTAGTACATCTCATCTTAGGTTACTTTTTGGACAAAAATAATCTAGTAATTACCGACTAATGAAGAGGATGTGAAAGAAAATTTGAATCCTATACCTGAGTGGAGGGGCAGGTGGTCTCATCATTTGAGTCTCGGTGAGTGCCAACATGTGAATTGGGTTTTCGGTCTCTACCTGAAGTGAGGTTCTTCCTCCCCCCCCCCTCTAAAACTGTCTAACACCTGCCTGCAGATCAATCCTAATGGGTTAGGTACGCAATAAAAACACCACCTTATCTCAAAGGGTATGAATAAACAGAAATGAAGCTTAAATATGTTTAAAGATTCGATTTTTAATTTGAACAAGACCAAAATGTCGAGCAAATCTCTAGAATCATTAACATTTCTTATGTAGACACATGCATACATGTTTGTACATTATATGCACCTGCCTTTTATTATACTACACTCGTAGAATCCGAAAATTATACCTCCAGTCTCCCTACCCTTCCCCCATCCCAATAATACCCATGGTAAAAACCTTACTTTCATATTTTCAATTTTCACAATGCACACTGCATGTACCCATGGCAACCACCATAAACAGTGCGCTGTTATGGTCAGCCATGCTTGATCTTTGATAGATTTGCATTCTCTTTAAACATCTCATTATACCCACAGTTTAGTCGGGACCAAGAAATGACCTTGTCACACCCAGGTTCTCATTATATCCGAGCTCATAACGAGAGTAAAATGTTATTTTTTATTTTATTTTAGTAAACCGTCAATGATACGCTTTAAGTGTAGAATCTCCCAGAAATTACTATATTTTTGTAGACCTACCGGAGGCCTACCACGACTTTACACTCTGGTGGTGTTATTGAAAGTATCCGTGCTCCTTTTCAGTCAACACTGACCTAATAACATAAAACTGGAGAGGATATTTAACTCTCTCCCTCCTCTGAAAGTAGAACATGTTATACCCATAGTAAGCTGTAACAAGGCAGGTGCATTACAGCAGTGTAAAGCAACCATTCCCAAACCTGTATGCTTCAAATGCAGATTACACTTCGCTGCTTTATTCAATTTCCTATTTCATTTTTTTCTCTAAAGGCTGGTTTAGTTTGAGCAATATGATGGAATGTTCTGTTTATTTGTATAAGGAAGAAGGGGATCTTGGTAATAATTGGTCAACTAATGGAAGAACTAAGATATTATATAGTATTGAGAAATAAACAAAACAGTTTCTTATTAAGTTGGACCATTGACCCAAAACTAATCACTGAATTTAAAAGATGCACTGTCAGACTTCAGATCGATTTTCACCATGAGAAATAATTACAATTTAATTGATAAATTGGTAGGTTTATTCCTAAGATTATGGTATATATTGGCTCAATCTTTAGGTAGTAAGACTGTATTTTCCTGACTGCTACTAGGCTTTATTCTGACAACTCTTCAACTATACATGGATGAATTTTTGTTCGTGCCACATACAGTATCATCTGAAAGCTACTAAGGGCAAAACTACCAAGTCATGAATTCAATATTTTTAATTTCGTAATGTGATATACCTTGGAAGACAGACAGTTATACAATTGTAATTTGTATTGCAGTAAAAAAAATAAAAAATAAGTAAAATATGAAGGGACAAAATGCACTAGTGTTCTATTTCATTTAGACTTGTGTCCAGAATGTTATTTCTTCCTGGTAAAACAATCCCACTTAAAAAAAATTCCCAAAGTAATGCTGTGTATATTACAATCGTCATTTCCATCGAGCCTGGACTCTTTAGCACTCTCCTCATTGCCCAACACTAAGCAGGAAACATAAGTCAAACACTTCTTCTTTTTTGCCTTCAGTAAGAGTGAATCGAGTAGTATAGCACCCGCGCTTTAGTCAATGGGTTTTATTGGTGCAGCTGTAACCCGACACGGCCACCGTGCTACACTGAATACACTTGACGATGGTGGCACAATCAGACGGAGGAAACTTGCTGGGATTTTTGTATTTTAAGAAGTGTGTATACGAAATCTACCGATGGTAAAAACGCACGAAAGAATAGGTGGATTTATTTTTGGATAACCGGTGTGAATCTGGGTGGTAACATTAGAGTTATCCTTCTCAGAATGTTGACAGATCGGCTAGATATTATAATGTGATCGATATAATGCCTTACAGACAATGTACATGACATTGTTCAATAGCCTATCATCCCTGAAGTGTAACCCTTGTCAAATCGTGTTGACTGTTTGCCAACTTAAATTTTAATTTTTGTATGGTTTGTTTTAATTTTTAATCCTGGTTTATAATGAATGGATTAATGTATATTTTGCCAATAATGTACTGTTTGATTTTAGACAGATTTTCACCTAGAGTTGAATTGTTTGGTGGGTTTGCCCAAAGAAATATGCCGTCACAAAAAATCCATGGATAGTTGCGGAGTATTCTCTGAATGAATCCTACCAGCGAGTAGGCCTAAACCATTTTGACAAGAAAATGCTTTCTGATTATCCGTGGATGGGAACCTATTTACTTTGAAGGTGTAATCGGGAAATACACCTTTAAGGGGAGAACGAACCTAGTAGCAAGATGAAGTTGACAGTATGAGGGGAAACCTTAAGAAGGAACCAGTGGGGGTGACACCCCTGAGGTCGGATGATGTCGGATTACATCCTAGGGTAGCAAAGAGACAAAATGGCTGCCCATTGTTGTTAGCAGGTTTCACTGCCTTTTAGTTCCTACACATTAGGATAATTTATTCTGTTTTTGTGGAATTGCCCATTAAAATGTAATTCGTACTTTATGAATGTCAAGGAAGGAGTAATTACACTGCCTTAGTCTGTCGGAGATGTCCGTGACGATTGTTAATTAGTGGAGAAACTCTAATCAGGCTTTATTTTGGAGTCCATAAAATTGTAATTTATCTATTTATACTGGGCCTACTCCATGCACGAATCGAACCTACATGTACACAACAATTCTAAGAAGTAGATAAGATTGGTTTCTTGCATCTCTCTTCACTTTAGTATGTTTTCACTAGTCTGCTGTCGAGCTGTTACCACCCATCACCATGACTAAGTATACATTGTCGGTAATCAACATTTATGCTGAACGTACTTGACGTGTACAGGATACGCCTTTTTCGTAGCAAGAATGTGACACTCCCCTCCCCCCCCCCCCCAAAAAAAAAAATCTTCAAATCTGTCCTAGTTCCTTGCTCTTGTTCATTCACTCACTGATCAACAAGTTAAAAGCTCTGTGTTACACTGCCGTATGTCACCTTGATGGAACATTAGTTGAATCATGGATTACATTCGGTTGAGCTGCAACATACTACTGCTGCTGCTGCTGGAAGATGCCTGTGTTTTCTGTAGCATAAATTCACCTTATTCCCGGAAAGAAAACAGAGGTTGTGTGACTCATTGCTAAATCGCTTTTGCTTTTTATTGTCCCAGTTTCCCGTCTTGTCCCCTCCCCCCCCCCCCCAATAAGATCTCAAATATGCCTGACTGATTTTTTTTCCCTATTTCTTTTCCTTATTTTTTTTCCGCCATTTTCTGCACTCCTCGGTCAGTGAACATAATAGAACTCGGTCTGGGTTTTTTTTCCATCGGTTTGCAAATTGCCAGCAATTGGGCGTATGATGTTGGCTGGTTTAAAAAACAAGAAATCCACTTTGCACGACCCTGACATTTTCTGTTAGGTCGCCCCGTATTGCGGATGTAATAAAACTTTAATCACGGAAGCTAAGTGGTCACCATTATTCAGGCGGTTACTGTGTCATCGTTTTTAGTGCGGGAAATTTCCAATGTATCAGGCTTGTTGAAAAGGTTCGTTGGATAATTACTGCTAACCTGTCATCGTTATTGTAATTGCCTCGGATCGTATGCCAGTTGGACAACTTGCTAATGTTAGATGGATAGTTTTATGAACGGTCTTAAAAACGGGACACAATAGCTATCAGTTTCTCCTTGGATGAAATTATAATTTGTTGAACAGCTGCCTTGATAATATTTGTGTTGCGGTTCATGTACCCTTGTTACGTGTATATTCTCCCATGTCTACGGTACTTGTATGCTTACTCGCTTGCTTGCTTGTTGGTGTGCATGTTGTTTTGTCTATCTGCTTGTCTGTCCTTTTCCGGGGGGGCATTGTTACAAACTCATAAATGTTTGACAAATTGTGTAACTGTCTTTTCACTCCAATTTTCCTTTACACACGATTTGACTGTACAATGTGTAATAATGAAAGATTTATTTACTTTCACCGGACACATTTACCAATGATAATGAAGCTACATTCTGTTTAATGGATTAAGGTTAATCTAAATTAGGTTTAATGCCTGTTAGGGTTCATACTAGTCCGGGTTTTCAATAGAAAATCATTAGACAATTTTGTAAGAATTCTGCTGTTTTAAGATAATCATCAATTGCTACCCGTACATAATAAAGCTTTGCTCAGTGTTAAGGGACTACCCAACCCAATGCAACATATTTCAGAAGGAGGTGTCACATCGAGATAGAATTTGGTTAATTTGATCACATAATCACTTACAATCAAATCAAACTCCTAGTATTTCTTATACAGTGGGCGACTAGAGTGCAACGAGTTCAGTTAGTGTTTATCATATTGCTCGAGTGTAGTGTTTCATTTTGACTACTTGTTGGTAATAGTGTATTTGAATGACAACCAAAATCGTTGTGTCCTTGGTATCTTCAGCACGGCTCTTGGGACCAATTCGAGTAATTTTGTTCCTTCCCTAAACTATGATGCAATTTCCTGACAGTTTCCAGGAGCCCTTCTTAAACCTCTTGGAAACCAGAGGGCACAAAGGGTCACAGACAAGAGGGCCGGGGGAGCGGGAGCGGGAGCGGCGCATGCATGGAAGGAATTAATTCCAATAGAATGTAAACTTCTAAATAGAATAATAACTTAGTATAATTGGGGAAAAAATGTGCTTGTTGCCACAGTACCATTTCATATAAAAAAAAATACATTTAAATTCCTGTAATTTGTTTTTTATTTTTTTTATTTTTTATTTTTTGTTAAATTGACTTGAGTCACAAATCACATTTTATAAACATACATGTATAAAAACAATGAATAATTGTTTGTCACATTCTTTACTGTCATTTATTTACAAATTTGATATATCAATATACATGTATGAAGAGAAGTGTTTCTGATAAATAAGCAAATCTACTGGACCTTTCGCAGAAACAAGGAACATGCTTCCATCCCATAGTATGTATTAGCTAAGGACCTGCATGTATTCAATGTGTATTGCACTGGAACACATGTACATGTACAGTGTAGTTACTCATAGCTACAAGTACATGTAATAGCTATTGAGTACTGCATGTAGATGTCTCTAGTAGTGTGTTCTCGGCATGCTGATTGCATTTCCATGGACCTGCCAATCTGTCGCAGTTGAACATTCTGAAGGAGCTGAGTTATGTAATGCATCTGTGAATCATTCATCACGGAGGATTCATTTTAAGCCAGCTTTCTTAAATTGTCTCTGGGCTACACCATCTACAATATATCATACGATATCTGTTAATATCAATTTTTTTTGGGGGGGGAAGGTCTCACATTAGTGGTCTGGTACACTGAATCTTATGTATAGAATCTACCCAGCTAAAATACTCAATTTCTATCTGATTTGGAGCAAGATATTCCATAGTTACGTGAAAGATGTCCAACATTGGCACACTTTGTATAATGTTCCGATATCCTGAGGTTGCTAAATATAGGCTAGCTTCAACACACAAAGCAACAAAATTACTATTTTGAATAAAGATGTATTAATGCAAATTTGTAGAGCACACAACTAATGCTACATGTTCGGCCTTGTAATTTTGGATAATACGTGTTCATAACATCACAACGGTGATATCTAACATGTAGTTAAAATTTAGTTATATTTAGTTAGCGTGGGCTTAAATCTCAAAGTAGCAATTTCCTCTATTATTCCTGCTAAGCTTCCCACTTGTTCCTGGGGGGAGAATCCGATTAGTAATTTCCTAGAAATATATTAGTTGGTTAAATGTTTAAAATTTGATACTTCTGTAGTATATGTAGTTCAATGACTTACTAGTTAGTTGTATTAATAGTATAGATGTCCTCCTCCTAAATCCTCCTGAATTATGAGCTTTTCCACATCAAATAACATACTTTTAAAGAAAACGTTTAAATTCAAGAAATGTGATTTCTATATTCCCAACAATCTAATTCTATTTAACTGTAATTTTAGCTAAAAGAGTGGGCTTTTTTGACACGATATCTTCAGAAGATTTGGGCACCTTATTTGAGAATCCTCGTTGAAACAACTTGGATGTACGCAACCACGGATTCTATTCAGTATGTGATGTACATTATTATGAACACTGTTATGGAATGTAGAACATTGCATTACATGCATGCTGTGCATATTCTTGGAACATTTGTTAGTATATACAGTGACTTGACTGACCTATACAGGTAAAATGTCAACATGGATTATATAAATGTGTTATTGCGAAACCCGCATATAACCGCAACTTGATAGCGGAGGCTGTAACACAGCAACAGGGGAGTGTTAACCAATGCATTGATAATAAGACTAACAGGAGGGGGAGTGTAGTATTCTATTGTACTGGCACCAGGCTATTCATGTGTAGACTTCTCTCCAGGCTGTTATGTTTGTTACATGTAGGTCTTATTTCTTGAGAAATGCTAAAAATGCTGATTGGCCATGGTTGGTGCATGATTTGTGAGCATGTTACATTGGTAAAGAGCACCATCTATTCTTTACCGTGACCTGATGACCAGGTTCTACTGGGTTTTTTGGCCCATCTCCCCAAGATGGTAAAGACAAGTCTCAGAAGCAGTCCCACCAAGTAGGTGATAAAAATGCATCACAACTCTTCTTGCAAAAGACACACATAATACAGTAAACTGTTTGTCTTCTTGTACTCTTTTTCCCTTTAAGAAAACACAATTAAGTATCTTTTTCATTTAACTTAAAAGACTATCTTGTGTTTTTATTGAGTAAACAGCCTTGTTCCAATATCACAGCTGCTCATTAAGCCATGTGTCCTGTTTGAACGGACAGGATACGGTAATCTGTAAACAACCCAATTGACATTTTGAAATGAATCTCATGCCGGAAAAATCTAGAATTACTTTCAATTTTGTATTTTCATTGAGGTGGGAGATGGATTGAGATGTAGAGCACTCGCCTCTCGGTCTCAAAATAGTGTAATGTCTGTCATCAGACTGATGTCACGGTGATGAATAATCTGAAATCTTAAAGCGATAACTTTGGTGGATTCCCCCTCGAAATACGACACAAAAAAGGAAATCACATAGTTGCAAAGTATTTTTTTGTCAAATTGTTTTGCCTCGCAGCAATAATTCATTTGGAAAAGAATTTACAACTTTTCAGACTGAAATCGGACAGTACTACTTTAGGAAATAAGTTTGGGGCAAATCTTATCAAACTGGCACTATCATCATCAAGCATAGATTTTAGCATCGGATCTTCCCACTTAAGTGCCAATCGCCAGTATATTTCACATCTCAACAAAAGAAGTCCACTGAGTCAACACTTTTGCTATCATTACTTGAAAGTTTAAAAGCGTGAATTTAGGTCTTGAATCATAATTTTGAATACATGCTGTACAATTATGACGATAGTAGGCCAAACTACACAATTACAAAACAAACAGTAAAAATGCACATGAAGGATAACGTAACATACTACTACAAATCATACAGAACAAAACCAGTTGCCGGTACCTTCTGTGGGATGACCAATTAGTTTATTCCAAACTCTGCATTTCAGCATTTTAGGAACTAAATTTAGAGAAGAGCATCAGGAAATGTAGCTTTTCATTGATCTATTTGTCTCAGTCTCTTCGTCTGGACAGAGCTAGTTTCGCTGCACGCTGTGCCGGTAACAGTTGTCAGCTTGTCTGATTTGTTGACAGTCTGGTATCATCATCAGTTGGCCCTTGAATTATTGGTTAAGTCAATATCATTAGTGTCATTGTTAGTACTAGAAACTATAGCCTAGCTATGAAGGCCTAAAAAAGGTTTCTAGCTCCGTGGCTCATCAAAATATTATTTTATTATTTTGTTTTGCATCACAAACATTTTGAAATTGCTTATTTTAAACATATTACTACCCAATAAATAAAATCTGAGACTACATCTGTATTATTACTATCCAGCTTGATTTTTATATTACCCTACTGTTGGCAATAAAAACCAGATTATTTGTGTTTCATGCCTTTCTGTGATAATCGGTTGTTTACTGGCTGGCCATCTTGGTCAGCATCGGATTACAGCATCAAGTTAGAACAGCGGACAAACATGGCTGCTCATTGTTGCTAGCATATTATCACTGTCATTCTGATGTTCACGGCTGTAGATAGTGAACATTACGAGTCAGGTACCAAAGTCACCATTTTTAAATTTCACTGAATGTTCGTACATCAGACGTTTTGGGGTTATCCTGCCATGAGAATGACGGTACCCGAGCACTAGACTCCTTTACGCTAATCACGGAAATTAAAAAAAAATCATACCCTACCTATATTTCTGCCACGTGGAAACCAGAAACATAATTGTTTTAGGTAAGGCTGATGAATTACTTGTATTCTGTCTGCAGATTTTGCACGCACGTATGCGTACAATGTTGTTTAAACAAGGCAATTATATTAATTGATGCACAAATTGAATATTAGATGACATGTATAGTGTCCAGTAAACCGTGAAATGTATATTTTGTGTGTGTGTGTGTACATTTGTTGAGGACTTTAATGAGGTGTTGACTTGTTGTTGAAATAAATGCTGATTAGTTTATTGCGTACTATCATATTATTTCGTCTATGCCAATTAATCCCATCACACGTACATGACTGTCCTTCATCAACGGGCTGTAAACATGAAACGACTCAATACTCAAACAAAACATGTCTATTATGTTAAAATTCCTAAAATATCTGCTGATGATAGCCAATTGCTGACATATCCGCTGCAATGGTGTTGATCAACCTTAAAACAAGAAATATTTAGGTCCAGACTGCCTTTGATTGATGTTGAATTAAACCGAGTCTGGCTGAAACGCTCTTTTCATAAATGCGTAAATCTCAAGCCCATATTTTTGTGAATCTCAAATGGTATGCATGTTTGTCAAAGAGAAAATTATGGATGGAGAACTAGCCCTGACGGACTAATACTCATCCATATATACAGCTTATAATATATGGTATTGAGTTATT
Organism: Pteraster tesselatus; assembly: GCA_032273685.1. Lineage (NCBI taxonomy): Eukaryota > Metazoa > Echinodermata > Asteroidea > Velatida > Pterasteridae > Pteraster > Pteraster tesselatus. The sequence goes on along the minus strand of JAVCKS010090157.1, from coordinate 13,697 downwards.
GCTCCCTTCTCTTTAAAGTGCATTGTTCAGTTTCACATTTGTTTAATGTTGAATTTATTTATTTATTTTCCTCTGGTATCCTCCATGTGGACTAACCCACCACTGCAGTCTCGGGCTCATACAACCCGACTACACCCACCACAAGGTGCAGCGCTGGCAAGATTGTATTATTGATACAATTTTGAATTAATAATCTGGTTTGTTTTGCCTTTGTCAGCTTTTAAATTAGATATGTCACAAAACCATCCATGGATAGTCTAATTTCTTGTAAAATAAATTATTGAACCAGCAAAGCATTTTGACAAGAAAATGCTCTATGATCGCTGAATATCCCCCTCCCCCCTTCCCTAATTATTTGAAAGCTTCATAACAAGGGAAACCTATTAAATTATCGAATCAACATTTAACCTTATTTCCCAGGGTAAAATTGGACAGTACATCTTTAAGTATTGATTAATTTACATGAAATGCAACCCAGACTTATTCCTCCATTCCATGAATATGAAAAACCCCCATCAATAGAAATGATAATCCTGTTTCTATTCCTTGGCGAGTTGGAACGGAGAAAGTGGATACTTCAGCCCCCATCCATTCTCTCTGCTTCTTCATTGACAATACAGAGATTTTATTCACCCTCACGCCAACAAATAATACTGCATTCATGCATTACTAACAAAACGAGAGCACAGCCAATATTCTTAAGTTGGAATTTCTATTCACTTGTGTCCTGCTCTTTGTAAACAAGATTTATTTTGTGAGTATCTTTATGGAAAGAGCTTGAAATATACTTGATACTTGAGCTTGATATTTTTCACATTCTTGTTTTAAAAGCTAATGAATAGAAGACTTTGCATGTATCAAAACAATAACATATAGATGTGTGTATGTAGTAAGAATATTATCAATTTTATTGTACCGGTATAACATTGTTCCTAGTATTTAAATTTTGCAGATGAATTTCACTTTAGGTTTCATTAACTAACTGCCTGCTATACAAACAGGAAAATACCCATTATTAGATACCACCACAAATCATATAATCCCCAAAGCTGCTGCAATGGCCCATCTATAACTACACAGAATAGATTGATTAAACTTGGTCGTATATATATATATCATTTTCCCCCCACGGGATGATTGTAAAACAAAGGTGGCCATTTTGAAATACAGAAGTACAAATGTATGCATAGATGGTATATGGACGGAACAGCTGGTAAATTGAGTGTCTGGCATGTTGATAGCACGTATTCGCGGCGTTGGAGTCACTCCGTACTCCTACGGTTTTAGTGTTTTTCCGGGTAATTAGCGAGCGTGCAGGACGGGAGTGTGCGTGGGGAAACTCAAAACCAGCAAGAAGATTATGGTCGCAGAAGTGTTTTTTATTTTTTCTATAATTTGATCCACTTTTCTTACATTTATTTTACTTATTTTGTTTTCGTATTAAAAAGGCTAGAATTTCGAGTCTAGTTTCAAAAATTCAAATACAGGCTTGTTATGTCTTAGGTTTTTATTATTGCTTTTAATTTGAAATCTTGGCTTGTATTTCCTCTCACCACAATGAAGCGTAAATATCCTGTATTTTGCTGCATATAAATCATCTAGATGTGTGTATTGACACCGAGCAAACTTGTGTGTAAATTTAACATTATTCTACGGTCAATGGCTCTTCGTTTCAGCCCTGTATTTTCCTTGTTCATAATATTTATGGTGTTAACATTGACAGATATGTACATGTACATTCTAAATAACCATCCATCATTACAGACGTGACCAGGGCTTTTTCTATTACTTTTTGGTTCAGAAATATTGATTGGTTCTGTCCGTTAATTCTTTTTGGCAGTTCCCTTTGTATTATTTTTAGCTGGTTTCTGTATTTTGTCTTGGGGTTGACATCATTAATCTGGATTATGTAATCATATTCCTGGGGGAGTTTTTCCCCCCACTAATGTGGGGAATTTTATTTTGTATTTCAACTCTCATTTGGCCAGTAGAGCAGGTGTATAGTCTAAAATAAATTGGTCTACACTGATGTACAACATGTATACTGCTACCTGATGTGTGCTAGCCAGCATTATGGGACGACTGTCTGTATAATTGCTTTAGGGAAAACTGTTCAGTACTAATTGGATATATCTCCAACTAACAAGTGTCACAGATGTTGCCATTGTGTGCCTTATGAACCCAATGGTGGATGGGTGCGCTTACTATGTACGTTTCCCCCTAGCATAATATGCACGTGTGTGTGCTGTAGTCTGCCTTGTCGTAATGTCAGCGTTTATTAGCAGTGGTTCTGTGCTGTGTGTTCGTATCGTGTGTGTGTGTGGTTTGTCTGTTCTGTCATCATCAACAAGTGCAAGCAACTCTAGACATGATTTCAATGACTTGTCTCATCAACTATCACTGCGTGTGTTGGTTAATCCTGAAGGTATTATGGGAATGACTGTACCCAAGGGTACTCTATCGATATCAGTATTGCTTATCATGAATGCAGACACCCACTCCCTTCTGACACAGTAATTAACAGTGATATTTGCAATAGTACAAAACAAGATTCATTCCTAAATAACTGTGAATATATAATTCTCGCTCGACTTTACGTTTACTGAACTCAAAGATGTTTTTAAATAGGAAGTTATTAAAGATAGAGACACAGTTGTTTGCGGGTTGAGAGTGAACAAATGTCCTGTCCCCCAAACCAATTGCCCTACTCATGAAAATTGTTGGAGTGCCAGTGTGATCATTGCAGACATGCCCCAGATTGTGATTCAAATATCACCAGTATACAAATTTCATACACGATTATGACCTTTAGCTCATTTAAATTAGATTGCTTTGCTGTTTAAAAATGCCAATACATTCATATTATTTGCAATTACTAATTTTACTAGTGTGTTAATAGAGGCATAGAATTGGCTAGTTTTGGTTCCCAAACTACCATACATGAAACAGTCGGATTTAGCCCTAACTACCATACATGGAATAGTAGTAGAGTAGTAGCAACCTCCCCTAGGGGCATATACACCTGTCTTGTTGCTAAGGGAGTTAAGGAGAATGGAATTCTCTCATCCATGCTCTGCTAGACATTGTAAACCTAATGAGGCATCTACTTCTTAGTATCTCCCAGCGTCTCTCTGCCTTCGCTCTCTCCCATTCCTCCTTTGCTAAGATCCTGTCTTGGATATGGAGGCATAATGCCATATTGCTTCTGATGCATAGGCTGTCAGATGTGCTGGAATATTTTGACCGCAGCAAGCCTAGCAACTACAAGAGAAAATCCATTTTCAACTTTGTGTCTTTTAAAATGTATTGGACAAATTTAAAATCCATGACTAATTGTAGATGTACATGTACGTTAGTCAAATGTCTATTTAGATCAATAAAGCTGGTAGTTCTAGGGAAACCTTTTAAATTCATTTATTTATTTATGGCTACATACCAGCATTTATTTCAAACATACATGGGCTGGATAAATCAATAAGAAAGAGCAACGAACTTAAAAAGCATTTCAGACATGACGTTATTTGACTATTTTTCAAGACTAACAAATAATACGATATTCGTAATTTAAGGTGGGGTAGGGGGTGCATAAATCAACGTAATACGCTTTAATTTAGTCTAAGACCTCACCTTCTGTTAGCTAATATCATTAGTATCAGTAGATGACTATTGTACACCGTTCTAATTATATATTTACTTCCATTGTCCACCTTCAGCAACAAACCCCCCTCCTCCCTCATCCTTTATAAAGTGCTGCGTAACCATGGCAATCATGATGTCATTACTGGATTTGTACATGAAAAACGACGGATTTTGAATGCGATCGTCAAAGCTGTGACCCCTGGCGTTGCTGCATATAGTTTGGGTTTAAAGTTGTATATATGTTTTATCTAGCATGGGTGGAATTGCTTCGTGAATAAATGTCTGGGAATTAAAAAATATATATATTACAAGTATATGGTTCAGTTGATGATGTGGCCAACAAAAAGAAAAGACCTGGCTTTGTTAAAACAGGAGGATATGCCTTTTTTTCCTTGTTGCATTTTGTTCTAAAGTGTTATCCAGTTTTTATATCGATGAGAAAAAAACTACAGCAAAGTAACTAGACAGTGTTGTCTACTAAGGAATTTTTTTTCTTCCTCCCCATTTTACCAGATTACCGGTAATCACAAGCTCAATGTGATTCGTGCCCTTTTAAATCAACAATTATGCATATTTTGTATTTTCCAAGTGGAAATTGCAATTTTAGTGAGATTTGGGTTGTACTGCACCTAATTTACATTTTGCTTGCCGAAAAAGAAAAAAAAAACAACTTATAATTTGAAACTCTTAAGGAAAAAGCATTTAAAATGTGCACTTCCAAAATGCTTTGAAAAATCTGAGTTGTTTAACTCTTGCTGGTATATACTCTGTTGTATGACATTGACAGCCAAGTATTAGTACTATGTACATGTTAGCACTTGCATAATCAGTAATACAATGATAATTACATGAAATTTTCCTCTGCAAGCTTGACACATATCCTTCACAAAACATAAGTGTCTATTCACAACACTTGAGAGAATGCATTAACTATAGGGAGAGGCCGGTGGTGTTTCTCCACTGAGGGGCTAGCTTCAAGACCCCCCCCCCTCTCCTTCTCTCCTCTTCTCTCCCCTCTCCTTTTCTTCCCCCATCCAACTGATTACAATCAAAATAAAGACTCGCTCCAACAATGGAAGAGGGAAAATAACTGCAAGAGTGAGATATTGATCAGTGTCGATACTGTGGGGGGAAAATTATAAAATTACAAACGACAAAATTGACAGGTCTTCCTTCGCTAGGGATTACAAATAGACATTTGTTCTTCTCTCTTGGAACTGTGCGATGCCGTGAATCTGTGCAGTTGAATATGTATTATTTATATTAGATTAACATTTTGGATCAGACATTTAGGGGAAATTTTGCCTATTTATAATTTTGGGGCATTTAGCAAATTTAATTCGTAGTGAAACTGAAGATTGAAGCCGGAAACCTTATATTGTTTGGTGTGTTGAAGCATGCTCATTTTATTTTTCTTGTTTTATTCCACATTATTATCTTCCTACACGCCTAGACCTACTAGGTAATTACTTTAGAAATAAGAAACAGTGTTTAAGGAATCCATTCCAGCAGACATGGGTTAGTGGAGCTATATACACGTAGCCAATATAAAAGTCAACGCATTGAGCAGAATAAGTTATACATTGGCCCATCGTCTTTAGATCCCAGCAATATGCATGCAAACTCCTGCAAAATGGATTAGGCTCCAACTTATTAGTTAATACATGTAAGTTGGAAGGGATTTCAATGGGTTAAAAAAAAAAAATTTCATCGAAATGTACTTTTTAAATAACATACATTAGTGGTGGTTTCTGTTTGGTAATTTTCTCATAAGATCTTGTCTATATGCTGTTGAACTCCGAATAAATCTTTCCCAATATTTAAAACTATTTTATGATGACATTGTGATCATTTTCCTGTGCATTGAAATCACAAATTGACCAAAACGATATTTCCCTGTACATTTGCAAAACAAGTCTTCTGACACTAACCTGATATACACGGGTCATGTCACCTGTCTAATTTACTACGAGAACAAGATGCGACACAAATGAACTGCTGGGTTTACTGTCTATGCTCAGTACCTGCTGTGTGCAGTGGTTAGCACAGTGGGATATCAGGTGGGATATCAGGTATGCTTAGAGGAAGGATTTGTCGACAGGGCAGAAACCATGTGCAATCTATTGTATAAATTTCAATGCCCTTGGTGTATAAGCCTACTTGACAGTGCACTTGCATTCTCAAAGACATTACAAGTTTACTGACTGATGTACATAATTATATCACCCACAAAACATTGTTGAGTTTACTTAGAGGTATCCAAAATACTGTTTATCATCTTTACTTGGGTTCACAAGTTCATGTCTATATTCTCACAACAACCTTGTTATTCTGCCAGCAAGCATGAGATCTGTCTGGTTAAGAGGATGTACACAAGCAATGATAACGTTGCATGAGATATATTCTGCGGTTAACCCTTTTGCTACCAAATTGTTTTCAGAATAAGGCTACGAGAACCGGCTAAAATTACACATTGTATAATATTCATAATAGAATTACATAATATTGACTGGTATACATTCCTGTCGACTATAGTCGCCAATGGTAGTGAGAGGATTAAGCAGAATAATTTTGTTTATGCATGATTTCATAAAAATTCATGCTAAACGCCTTTGCTACTGATGTCTGTTTGGTCTACCTGCATCAAAGTACTCTCTAAAAGTTCCAGTAGTACATGTGAATAGTCCTGCACAGACAAGGCTAGTTTATTCCTTTGTCCTTCATATCTTCACCTATTTGCATAAATATTGTAATATCAGTTTTGAGGGCTACGTAATATTTACATATTTTGTCTATTCGTGAATTGAATTGAATCTATCGATACCCTAAACCTCAACAACTAAAATATCAAATTGAAACAATGCAACATTTGTGTATAAAACGCCATCCCTCCCTCCCCATATTCAGAGCCATTGATTTTAGCTGATTGTGCATGCGTTTTCCCAGTAATTGTTTCGTCAATGTTCATTAGCGATGCTGGCATTTGGTCCGAGTCCCAGCTCACCGAGCTCGGAGCCTTTTGTTATATTCACACGGCTGACTGAACGCGCTAGCTCCCAGCCGGTCAGCTAGTTGGCTTATTGCTTGCATTGAACGTATCAAAATGACAAACCCATGCTTGAACTCGTATCTAGATGTTTTTTTAGGTCAGCAAATTATAATTGCACACTACAGTCAAATTATATTTTATTCATTTAAACTGCGCTGAATTTTTTTTTTTAGATTGGTTATTTTTATTACAATCGTTGTCGTGGTTTTCTCTTCAGCTAAAATAAATAAATAAAATTACTGTCCTCTTTCCCCGAAATCGTCAGTGGTGCATCAAAAAGACTCAAACACTCAAAGAGAGAATGTTAATAGAGCAGTTAACTTGAATGTAGGATTATATGCATAGACAACAATTGTATTGGGGTCTGTCATATTTGTACTAAAATTAACAAAGAAAAAACGATGAGACGATTCACGCCCCCCTCCCTCCCCTCGTTAATGATCCTTCTGGCTCAATAACAGCCCCTGATCGTTAACATCTTTATAATTAGGGATTTTTGGTTCTTTGAGTGATCGTAAATAACTAAAGTTACTAAAGTGATTTTGAAGATTTTGCTGATGTATCGATCTTTTCACGATCATTTTGAGGGCAATGACGGAAACAAAAATAATTCAGACATAATTGAATAATTTGTGTTTCTGTCATTGCCTATTATTGTCATTGAGAAGATCGAAATGTTAGCAGAACCTAATCACAAATAAATGTAATATCTTTTTATAGAATGTTTATATAAATTTGGTAACATTTTGGTTACCAAAATGATTCATTCTAACAAGGAAATCATTATTATTAATATAATTAGTGTCGGTGACAAGAAAAAAGCTGCTCCAAATATAATTTTTTTTTTACAACGAAAACGAACAAGCCGCATACATGTACAGCATGTATCAAGAACCTGTGTGCCAACATTACACACAAATGTAATATGATGTCACGTTTGATAACACATTATTTTGATATTACATTTGATATTGGTTTGTGGCCTGTTCGAATTAATTTACCCCTTAATTTCTATCCCCCCGCAAACAACTAATTGTTCATACTAATTCTGTAAATGCACATGATTTGGATTGTGAGTACTCATAAAAAAGCAGTAAAATAGCATGCAAAGTGAATACACATGGCATAATTTAATGTTAGGATTCCCATTGCGCATAATAAAATAAGACAGTTTACAATAATACACTACCAGTACAAAAATAACCAATGTAACCAGTGTACATAGCAGTGTTAATAAAAGTCTGTTAAATACTATCCATACCCTAATAATAATTTATTCAGTTTTTTATAGTCAAAAATTGTGGTTAAAAAAAACAAACATTTGGGCCATAACAACTCGGAGTTGACCTGCCAGCTCAGCCTGGTTTTGGTGATTAGATTTCCAAAAAACAATTTCAATAAAAGTTTAATATCTATATGACAATCCTAGCCATTATTTTGCCCACAAGTACATGTAATGGTCACAGTCCAACAGCACTTGAGTGATATGCAGGAAGATATTTGAGACCGGACGGAACGAACGAATGCTACTTAAGCACTTTTCAAGATGGGCAGATGTGCACAGCAGTATAGCCCTAATCTGCTCGCCAATTTGGCCGTGCCATCCATTGATATTTGTTGCATTACACATCAGTTTTGGTGATGACTGCAAAACAAAATGCATAAGGTAGCGTGCTGTTTGTTGTTGTGGTGTGTGCTATCCCCTCTGTTTCACTTTTCAACTGATTCATGATGCCGTAATGTACCGTAGTTTCCTCCCAAGGTCAGGTACAAAATGAAGGTCGAGGTCACGAATTATATAAGGTCTGTAGGTCGCAGCCCATCACAAGGACACATACTTTTTTTATTTCTCAATTGTCTGCCTGCTGCCTTCCCTATAGAGTTTGTCTTTTTATCTACAAATGTTTATGCAATTAAGCATCATGTGGATGCTGTTGCACAACCTTACATGTTTTCCAAAATTTCCAACGGGCGAACAAGAGTGTACTGTTACATTCACCCCTCTTTAACCCCTTTTCCACCACTGGTAACCGATAGGGACACGATACAGCATCACCCCATGGTTCCCCCTTTCCCTTGTGTATATGTATTAATCACTCAGTGCACTCTGTTGCTGAGCTGTGAAGATCAATGCCAAATCCTCCTAGTAGACTAGCACTATAGTTTGTCAAGATTTGGTCGTGTAGTGTTAGTCAGAAGGGTGCCTGCGTGTCTCTTGAACACGGTTTTCAATTTGGGCACCGTATTAAGGCAATTCTAGTTAATATTTTATACACTGTTTCCTGGCAAATTGGAATACCCTATCTTTAGATTTTCCGATGGCTACTAGTATACTCTATTACTGAATTTGTTGGCAATGATATTTATAACCGCAAAAATGCATATTAAATACCAAGGTTAATGTGTAAATGAGTCACACATTATCTATATAGTAGCTATTCTCATGTCTCATTACTGACACTGGTTTAGCCATGAAGGTTACACAGCACGAATATTAAATTACCTTAGGATGGCTCATTTAAAATCAAATGGTTTGTAGATGTACATGTTCTGTCCTATTTCTGACATTTGAAATATTGAAGTGTTAATGTAGGTTTGCCCTTATTAGCTTTAAAATGTATGGCAGGGGAAACATCCATCCTTGAATGGAGCATTTTCTTGTCAAAATGATGGATTGCTGCCAGACGATAAATCATTTTACCTTTAGGTGCGTTATTGATGGAATATCAAATATCGGATAATGTTATTTCTGTCTAGCATTAGATATTTATAGAGGTCGGGTAAGGATGGGGGTTGGTATTAGGGTTACGAGATCCTAGCTACCACACACACACACAAGGTAATCTAATTATACATTAAGAATAACTGATATTATCTTAAATTTGATAATACATTGTTGCCGTGCCTACCTCTTGTTTTGATGAAAGACTACTCAAAGATGAATTGTGTTAGTGCCATACATTATTTTAAAGCTAATATTAGGACAAACCAACCTAACTTATCAGTTTTGGTAGGATTGCACTTCTTTGATTCTGATGCATTGATGTGCTCTCCTCAACCAAATATAAAGAGCAAATAGGAACAGGACAAAGTATACACAAGGTAGCTGCCATTTTGTCATCAAACTTAAATGATGGAACGGCTGTGGTCCACATCAAAGTGTGGATTTCCATCAAGGGTCCAAGGGTTTTTATTACATATTAGTACGTCAAGACACTTTCCTGAAGACATTAAAGCTTCAAAATGACTGTCTTCTCGGAGAGTAAACTAGACACCAAAGAAGAATCGCACATGCGCAACATGAGGGAGACTCTCCCTCCTTCGTTCTCTCTCCCCACATGCTGGTGTGAGCTGTCAAGTTGAAACTCTAACCTCCTGGGAAGGAGGAAGCTGTTTTGAGATAACCAAGGAGTAATAAGACTGTGATGACTACCGTGATGTTGATGAGGATTGATTTGGGTCATGAAGGATAGTTCATATTGTCAAATATTTAGGTTAAGCTTTGAAGTCAGCCCTGAAGTTTCTGCTGTCTGGAAAGATGCACGGCCACCACAAAGGTTTAAGGGGAACTGTTTGTTAAGTTCCATTTTTGTAAGTCCTATCCTTGCTTAAAGTAGTTGTTTAAATACATTTATTTCAGTGTACTCTGTATGCTCAGTATGTGTGACGGTGTAACTTTATGATCAGTAAGTAAGCATTTTTGGTTTCATTTGGAAGTTTCATCTAAAAAAAGGAGAAAAAAAGGTATTTTGAAGAGTTTGTTTTGTGTACCCTCCCCCCCCCCCATAGTTGGCTTTCTATAAAAAAAAGCAAATTCCATATTAATCACTGAAATTTGCATAAATATTAGGTGCAGAAGTCACATGATTGCAACCGAAACTACAATTGCACTGTGTATTTAAAATAGCATCCTTATTGTACGATTAAGTGTCAAATATTTATGTACTGGCTCGTTAAGAATGTAATATTAGCACTCCTAATGGTTGCCAGGTGGTGTGAGTCTGTTGTCGGGTGTCGGCAACCCAATACCATGGCAAACTAGGGTGTCTTGTGTTTTCCTAATTATAGTAAGAGGTATTATGTCACTAATCACACTGAAAAAAAAACACATTAGTGCTCTTTTTGATTTTTGAATTTATATTCTTGATTCTCAAGACATTAAATCTGACACGGTGAGTTGTGCAGTATGTAGTATCCTCTTCAATTCCAAACTTTATTTAAATTTTTGTTAAGCAGTCACAAGCCACCCCTGAGTTGGCACAAACTCACCACAGAACGTTTCAGACTTATCAATGGAACCTGTTTGAGAAGTAGCAAATAAATCGTAAAAGATTAAATATTGATTTATAATACGATAATCCCACTTTGTCTTACATTTACTCACCTCCCGAGGGTACTACACATCTGATTGTTGTCTGTTTGGAATTAGGGAGTTTTTCATCAAAAGGATGAAGTCAATCTAAAAGCTTTCAGAGAACTTAGTCACAGATTATTCTGTGTATTTTGTTTGCTGAAATTATTTAGAAATACAGGTCAAAATTACCGAACACTGCATCTGTTAGCTGGCAATACAGACCCTAGTGGTGCATGCTAAACCCCTGTATAAATCGTGCCTCTCTGGAAGAATATAAACAAACCTTTGTTAGATGGCCGTTTACATGTAGGCGTGCACTTTATTTGACTCAATTGCAAGTCTTAGTGTCTATTGATAACCTATAACAGTCTTATACCATAAATATCTCGTTTCCTAGTATATAATCCCATGCCTCTTCTCTCCCCCCTCCCCCCCCCCTCCTCTTCCCCCTCCCCCCTTCCCCGTCCCCCCTTCCCCCTTCCCCCTCCCTCTAAATTGAAGCAGTGAATGTTTTCTACTTCAGTGTCAGTTTTCATGGTTGATTGATTAAACTTTCTGTATGATTGATCGTCCCTGGTTGGGCTGCGTAGTTCAGTCTGTACATTGACCCCTTCAGGTCCCCCCCCCCTCCCTCCACTTCCCATACTCCATTAGTTAGGAAGCACTCCTCCTCGGTATATGTACTACATGAAGTAGGGCCAAATAAAAACCATTTGCTTTTATGCACTCGTTTCGTACATTTCTGCCCTTAAACTCAAGATTTACACAAAAAATTGCTTACATGCAGGAAATTTCCACCCACTTGTAAGCTTGAAGGCCTAGCTTACAGATAAATGTACGGTGAATTTGCTAGTTTGCGATTTTTAGTTTTAGTAATTTGTTTTCGGTAGGCTTACTACTTCTGCTATACCGAACTGGGTTACATTTCTTTTTTTACTTTTATGGTCTTAAGCCCATTTTAGTCACTGACAGTCTTTGTAGTCTTGTAATTATGCTATTTCTAACTTTTTGTTTAATAATGGCCTTTTCTTTTAAGCTATACGAGATACTGGCACTACATGCTACACTGTTCCATGCTTTGATTGAAAAGGGCTATTATATACAGTGATGGTATATTTGAGCATACATTATTAGCTGTTGCAGACACCCGGCCAAAACAGCTTCTTCTTTTTTAAATTGTTTTAATAAAATAGTTTATGAGCATTTTAAATAGCAAATCTCATCGTGCAGTTTGTCATAATTTAAGTGCACGTTTGTTGCACTTGATTGTACCAACTCTTCCCCATATTTGAAGCTATCAGTGAAGACATCTATTACTCCTTGGCGGGGCTTACCTTGTGCATTGACCACTTCCAGGTATCAATCACCATGACAAAAGGAATCTCGTGGCCCCCCCCCCCCCCTCTAGAAATGATGATCAACCAATTTTTGACCTGATGTTCTGAAAGCTTTCAGCATGACATAACCACTCTAGTAAATGCTTTAACAATTTTCTTCAAATTGTTTTTTTTATATTTAAATTTAAAACTGTCTTTATTGAGGTTAGCCCATCCAGACAAGAAAAATGTATCTGGGAGATGATTCTCCTTACAATGAATGGCAAGGTTAGATTTAAATAGAGTATTTTCTTCTCCGAAGCAGAAAATGCTTATTGAAGACCCCCACCCCCACCTCCTACGAAACACAGTAATCTTCATTAAATCTCCATCTCCGTGCGCGCTTGATTGATGTAGTGGTCTGTACAAAAGACCTCTACTCTGTTTTTCTTTTGCCCAGATCAGATGAGTTTCCCTTGAAAGGATATTGTAGGATATTGTGATTGTTCCTGCCAATCACCTGGAAGGATAGTGAGCTGGGATTGAAAGAATATATAAAAAAGAAAGCCCTTCGGAGTTAAGCCTCTTTAGATAGCTAATGCGGTGTACGGGGGGGAATAATTTGGCCTTTGTATTTCAGGCTCTCCATTAGCTAGTCAAATTTTGACTTCTTAATGGAGGAAGTATTACATACTGTGATTACAGAAATAGGAGAACTCGACGGATGTAGCAATTTTAAATCTACAATATTCTTCCATAATTATCAGTGTTTATTTGGTTGTTTTTCCGTGACTGACTTGTGAAGATATGTATACTAGTCTTACTGTCATTTCAGTCCATGTGTTTTTGGCAAGTATTTTTCAATGTTTGGATGAAAAATACAAATGTTGAGCATTTTGTATATTTTTGAAGAGGTATAGGCTGTTGTAACTAGTGTAAAGTATATGTACAGGTCTGCATTTTCATGTGGTCTGTTCTGTTTAGTTCATTTTGCATAAATTTCTTTCCTACTTTATTAGTTTGTTTCGGTCATACGTTTTCTATAAAAAAGAAAATCCAATAACTAGCCTTTGAAATATTCCAACCTGTAAGGAAAGAATAACCATGAAAATAACCGAGATATATGGGGTGCTTGAATGAATGAGGAAAATACTAGGCCATGTCCGTAGACATTGTGTGGCCATTCAAGCGAGATGTTTCGGCGTTAATTATGTCGTAGTGTAGATTACTATGGTTTTTGCTACAGGGGATTGGGGAGCTTATTTTAGTGGGGGGGGGGGGGGGGGGGGGGGGGGGGGGGGGGGGGGGGGGGGGGGGGGGGGGGGGGGGGGGGGGGGGG
>JAVCKS010090124.1:0-21214 GCA_032273685.1 Pteraster tesselatus | reverse complement strand
ACCTGGTGGGATGACCCATGCTGTACGCTCATTAAAAAAGTATAATAGGTGGTACATTTATACCGATGTAACAAGGGACAATGTCCCAAATCATACCCAAACCTGGTGGAATGACCCATGCTGTACACTCATAATGAAGGATAATAGGTGGTACATTTATACCGATGTAACAAGGGACAATGTCCTAAATCGTGCCCCAACCTGGTGGGATGACCCATGATGTACACTCATAAAAAAGGGTGAAAGATGGGCGCTTAAACAAGGACCACCGTCACAAATCGAGCCCCAACTTGGTGGAATGACCCAGTGTTGTTAAATAATTTGTTACATGAGAGTCCATTGTATACTTTGCCTTTGCATTTTACATCCTGTTAAAACAAACGTCATTTATAATCAAAGGTATTCAGCTCGTCTGCTTTGTTATAATTAAACGAAAAATGAACGCAAAGACTCACTGTCCACTGTGGTAGTTGTAGTATAGGGTCTCATCATCAAGCACGAGTTCTGTCCACAGATGATGCAACAACAGCTCCCCACCCAGCCCTCTCGACTGGCTTCCTCCTGCATCTTGTTCCTTTCTCAGCATCCAGTTAACCGCCTGACATTGGTAAGCTCTTAGCGTAGGTGCCAGACTAGGATGTTGTAGTTCAGTCGTGGCTGGGAGGGCGTCATCACCGTTCCGGCCGTGGCTACGCCGCACGGCGTCAAAGAGCTGATTGAAGTCGTGGCGTTTTATCGTGGAAGAAAGCTCCCTTGGAACTGTAAGCAATAACAAAAAAAACCTTGGTTAGTTCGCTTTTGTTATTTACTGTAGAAATTCATGAATTTAGGTTTTCGAAAATGGGAAAAAATATAATTTAGGTATCAGAAAACGGGAAACATTGGCGTGTCTATTACCTGGTTGGGCGTATCCGTGCCACCAGTGCATCAGAAGCTGCATATGATATGCATAGTCCAATCGCTTTGTCGGCTCGGCGGGAAATTTGGGCGTGACCACGGCCGGCGGCAACAGGAACACAGCCAATGCTAATCGGCCGGACTTGGCGTTGTAGTCATGGCGATAGATTCTAACCTGTTGAGCAAGCAGAGAAACAGAGAAAAATGGAATGTTAGTCAGAGTTTCCACGAGCACAGAGATAACAAAAACTGATGTTTCGTTTGTCACTTCTGTCCCTGCCATTAACCTTAGTGTCATCAAAGCCACAGTCCTTGTTACCTTTGATTTATAGTGGTTGCACAGCCGTTCCAAAGCCTCCAGACAACCCCCAGGAGGCTCCTCCGACATATCGGCTTCAAGGCACAAGTAGAACAGCGCCCCCTGCGGGTCATTCTCCGCATCGTCGGGGGCGTAATCAAACACCAGGTGGTGGGGCTTGGGCGTAGGACTGACGAACAGGGAACAGCGTCCCCTGGGGATCTGCAGTGGGAGGATGCCAGAGGGCTTCCCCGCCGCCGTCACGACGTCAGGTTGTAGGGTTGCTCTTCCCTCCAGCTCCGACGGCAGTCGGTGGGGCTTCAGGTTCAGCGAGAACGAGCCGAGCTGGCCGGCGGTTTCCTCTCGGGGGCGGTGTTCGTGGATCGTCACGCTGAAGTTGGCCTTATCCCAGACGTGGTCGACGTAGTCGGCCTTTGTAATGTGGTGAAGGGGTGGCTGTATAATGGGAACATTATTCTAATGAATGTTGGTACGTGAGGTGAAGGAAACCTTAAGAATCAACTACAGAATACAGGGCCACTCGCAAACAGCATAAATATACCTTGGCTATAAACTACACACACCAACCCAAGTTGTGTATTAGTACTAGTAGTCATAGCCAGAGTAAAGTGGTTCTGTACTCTATAGTTGTACGAACATTAGGTACATTTTATACATGAACAGTAATAGCTTTAGTTTGGTGTGCGACTTTAGATCTTTGAATTTTCACAGCAAAAACAAAATTATTGGTTCACAATGAAATAATGCAAAAATTGTATACATTTATTATGTTTCTTTATATAGCAAGTGCAATTTACGTGCATACCGTCACTTCAGTATTTTGAGCAGTACTATCATCACAACTTCCTCCATGTCCACAGGACTTTAGACTCTCCCCCGCTGTCATGTCACAGTCCAACGGCGCCAGAACGGCCGTACAGCTCGACGACATATCAACGGTCTCTCTGCTGGCGCCGGCGCCCTCGCTCATGTTCCAACTTAGCAGCCAACGTTTGGCCTGCCCTATCTGGCTAGGGGTCTTGCTCTTTCGTTTCGACATGATTGGCGAGTCATACGATGTGCTTGTCTAGTACTAGTTGTACAGCTCTTGAGACAAAGGTTGGCAGACACATCGTGGAGGTAGTGTTTAGAATTCAACCGACACTTTGTTCTCACTCACATTTTAATAAACAGTATAAATCTCACCCCCAGAATACGAAAAGTAACTGAAGAGTTAAGTTATAGTTTTACTAGTCTAGGACCAGGCCCTAGTTACTAAGTTAGTAATAGTACTACTACTACTACTACTCGTACTAGTACTGAGTACTAGTGGAAGTACTAGTACTAGTAGTACTGTAGTAGGCCTAGTACTAAGTAGCCTAGCCTAGCCCTACCTTACCTACGTAACCTAGCCTATCAATCATCAATATAAAATAATATCATCTTACCTCTGCTCTTGGACTTTGCTCTACCCGTTCAGAAATAATTATCTATAGATTCTGATTTTACTCAAGTGTCAAGCCATTGCCGGCTAAACTCAACTTGTTGAATTCTTTCTTGCCCCCGAACGACCTCGGTCACACGGTATGCACTGACACCGATGACTCAGGACACGCGTGCCAATGACTGGCAAAGTGTATTGACCAATATGTATGTAAACAAGCTTTCATGGTCTTTTAGCGCCCTCTGTTGTCTGCCATCCAAATAATACTGCCCAAATTGTCACAGACGTTATTGATCACTGTAAAGGGCGCTCTTTATGTACACAACACCCGTTGCGCACTAGCACTAAAGGTAAAAATCCACAATCGAAATATTCGGGTCCAGATACTCAGGTTCTCCAGTCTTAATCGTCGGAAATCATAACGATACCCTAAATCGAGAATCTTAATATTTGTACCCTGGGATCGAGAAAGTTTGCACTTAGGGTCCCAAAAATTAGGAATTTCCTGTGGTTCTCTTAACAACTTCACATTGAGTCACGAGAGGGCTCTTATTTAAATTTACCTTGGGCCTATACCTTCATGTTATTTTCTTTGCCATCCGTAAGACTTGGATCACGGTAATTTAAGAAACACCATCGTGGAAATATTCTGTATGGAATATCTTTGACTTCAGTGAGCACGCTATCTTGTGATTTACCAAGATATACCTCGCCATAGGACAAAGTGAGGGCGTCCTATAAAACACCATACACACAAGTTTAAAGTTCCTTGTTTATTACTTGCTACGACCACATCTAAAGTTTGTAATACAACCTTCTCCTCAAGTCACCATAGGACCAAGTGAGGGCGTCCTAATAAGCCTGGAAATAGTGTCTTTCCAAACTAGGTTAAGGAGACATACTTCCATGAAATAAAACACCACACACACAAGTTTAAAGTTCCATGTTTATTACTAGCCACGATTACATCTACAGTTTATAATATAATCTTGTCCTCAAGTCACGTAATAACAGCAGACCTCCGAGCTACAAAAAAAACTATATAGATCCAGCAACCAAATCTTGGACAGATTTTCATCCTAATTGACATACCATACGCAGGATTTTTCAAGGGGGTTCAAAATTCCGTTACTGTGGTACACAAATCGCGTGAATAATCTTGTACCAGGGCAGTCTTTTTTTCGGAGAAATACATCGGTAGACTTGTTCTATTTCAAGGCAAACAGGTTGCCCCACAAGAAGGTCTTTACTCAATGCAGTCTACTGCAGATAGGACCATGACCCACAAACCAAAATTCCCTACATATACACACCCAAATAGCGGCCATGTTGTGGGGCAGATATTGGTACTACTTCAAGGACTGCCCCATAAGATAGCCACTATCGATGGGGACCATATCTTCAGAATATGCAAACTTGTTCTTTTATACAGTCTAGCCTGTGTTGTGATAAGTGATGTATGTACTTGGCCCCATCCTGGGTTGGGGTAACATCAGGTGATCTGAGCTGTGGGTTTGCAGGGGTTAACTCAGCCGCAGGAGTTGAAGCGTCTGGTAATCTATAGGGAATGAATGAACAAAGAAAAACGGAGTAACTATAGAATACCCCGCCACCACGTCCCTTTTCTAAAAAGATCCTGGTACTCAGAAGTCACTTCACGATGATTCTAATGACAAGGGTACCACACTAGTCACCAAAACAGGAGTGGCGGGTATTCTATAAGTAAGCCAGAAAAACAACATCTGACTTAGAAATTAAACGAACACAAACAACACGCTATCGAATAAAAATACAGGATTTTTTTCTCTCTTGTAGTCTTGCTAGTTTACTTGCAGCATAAGTTTGTTTATTTATTCACCTATACCTTCTTGTGATTCTTTTTTAGTTTGTTGGTTTTGTGTTTCTATCTGTCTTGGCTTTTGTGTTTTATTCTGTGTTGGCTTTGTGTTTATTTGTTTGATTACATCTTGGTTACTTCTTAAAAACCAATCTGTCGATGAAGGGGCTTCGAAAAGAACAGGATTATATCGCAAATTTAAAAACCGCCCACTCAAAAACCTTGGCCGTTTAAATTCATTCTGTTGACATGAGTGCGAGTAACTAGATCTACTACTCAATGAGAGTGAGTGATTATTGCTACCTAGTAACACTCGGCAACCGCCTGCTGCTGTTGTTCTCTGGCACGTCTAGTAGTAGGTAATCAGGGTCGTCCAGCTGCCCCGGTAACGAGCCGATCGGGAACTTGGACCAGTCAACATCGGCTAACGATAAAGCAAAACCAAAACAATCAGAGAGTGCAGACTCTCCACCACTGACCTACTATAATTACTATATATGGAGGAAGATCACACACACACATCAAGCCCCCAGCCAACCCCCAGCCAACCCCCAGCCAACCCCCAGTCAACCCCCAGTCAACCCCCAGCCAACCCCCAGCCAACCCCCTCGAGGGGCAAGGGTGAATATGCGCCTCTTGGATTAGTATAAAAAAACAAAGTTCACGAACCTGAACTTGGCGACCACGCCTCCAAATCATCCATTTCTTTCAAAATCCGACTCTCTAAAGTGTCTGAACAGTCCATTTCATCATCATTTTCGTTGATCATCTTCTGACTACCGGGGGATTCGGCCCCTCCCACCAACTGGGGAACCTCATCCAACGGAAGGTTGCAGTAAACAGACACTAGTTGTCTGGTTTGTGACTGAGCTTCCACAGAGAGTTTGGGGTCGGTGTGCAGTAAGATACTGGGGTCAATAAACAAAATAATTTTAATCCAAGCTCCTGTAGCTAAATTTGGGCAACAAGAATGTTGCCCATCGTCCTGGTAACACAACCCATCGTCTCGGTAACACTACCCATCGTCCCGGTAACACTACCCATCGTCTTGGTCAAATCAAAGTCTACTGCGGACACGGTGTTAGTCTAACGTCATAATCAGCATAGTTTTTGTTTTTTACTTTTTAAAGTTTTAGAAATGTATGATGGCACATGTATGTGACTTACCGCGGGAGAAGTTTGAGGGTATACCTGCTGGGGTTTCTGATGCACTCCCGATAGACCTCAGACCACGACAGGTGGGGTTGGACCTGGTAGATGCCCGAGAAATGCGGGGATAACTTTCCCGTGGCTGGTAAAGGCAAAACAAAACGAGAATCTGAATGTCCCAAGCCTAGCGGCTCATCAGGCCGGCCACCTAACCCTGGCCCCTGGGAGTTCTACTCCTTACTCCCCCTGGATGTTCTCAAGCCTGACCACTTTGAACTGGCCGTTCAGAATTAGAATACAAAAAATATCAAACACAATTCCTTCAGCTTACTATTTGCCATTAGAATTTGCAGGGCCCACCCCACCAGGCAGTCAGCTGTCTGGCACCGGGTGGTGGCAAGGAATCGGCCCAGCTCTCTGATGATGTACTGTAAGAGCAGGGGGGTGTGCTCCAGTGAATCCAACAGCACCAGCAGAGGCTTCCAGAGCTGACATAGGTGTTTGTGGAGGACGGTGGTCTTCATTGCGGTGAAGACGGCTGACGATGCAAAAAAAAAAAAAAACCTCAAAGAGCAACAAAGAGTAAATTGTTCGGCACCGAGAACACCGCTCTTTCACGGAGATGGGGGTTGAAACTGGCTTGTGCTTCTCAGTTCTAGGTCGGAGAAATTCTATCTGTAACTGCTACCCCACAGCAGGGCGACTGGTCTATCGGTCTTTTCCAACTATGCTGCTTTCGAAAATGAAACAAATGAGCTCTCTTCGTTGTTTACCTTTCCTAATGCCGAGAGCTTCACATTGTTCCTGTGTCGGCACAAGGTAGCCATCTTGAAGTAGCCGAGATATTAGTAGGTACCTGTTGAAGTACCAAATGCAATTACCTATACTCATAGTGACTGGTGTACCAGATCCTGCAAATATGATCATACTCATAGTGACAGGTGTAACGGATCCTGTCACTATGACTATAGACCTTATGCACGTGACGTCACACTGCCTTTATAAACCTGAAGTGCGCCCTCGGGCAAGCGACGGGTCGCGCGCTGGTGTTGCACTAGCATGACATGTACTTTCGACGAGGTCTGTGCACTATATTGTCAACGATATTTTGATGTTTGTTTTGTTTGATGAATATTTATTTCCAGTGTTTTACCAGCAGTAGGCCTACTGTACTGACCCAGGCAATAGTGTCTACAAAGTAAATCGTATGGTTAGTTGTACTACTAGCGAGTCGCCCGTGTTCGCCGTACACATTTACACGTACGTGCCGCGTCAGCTCTTTGTTTGACCTCTAACATGGCATCGTGTGTGGTCACTAAGCTGATTATGACGTCAATGCATAAGGTCTATACTCATAGTGACTGGTGCAACGTATTCTGCCCTGAAATGCTTACTTGGCTTCGGGATCATCGGTTAAACAGTGCTCCAACTGCAACAGGACTCCTGCGACTTCCTCCTCACAAGCAGTACGGTCCCCTCTGCAAACCTGAAAAATATAAAAATAAAACATTGAAATACGAGCATTTAAAAAAAAAAAACTTGTTCTTGTCCTGCCTTTTTAAATAATAGGATTGCCCTTTTTTTCCCCTTTTTGTTTTTCAAAATGGCCGCCAGATTTTTTCAAAAGACTGGAGTCGAGAAACGACATATTGGGTTTGTTCAGGCAAGATAAAATATTCATTATTTGTTTTTTGGTTTTTTTCATAAAAAACAAAAAAACAAAAGCAGACAGCCTCAAAAAAAGAAGCGGGCGGGGATGCTAACGATGGCCTAACGATAGGGTATTTGAGTCTTTAATACCACTGAGGCACATGTGTTATCTTTAATTCCATTACAAATATTCAATCGATCATTTCACCCTGAATTGCGTCTGCTGGTAGGTGATTGTGAGCCTCTCAATCTCGTCGGATACACCGTTGATGTTCGGTGGGTAGTCACAGCCAATGGCTTTCTTGTCGTGCCACGCTTTTTCTGCGGCTGACGGAGGGGCATCGGGGCGAGGGCAGCATTGCTTGTCCCAGAAGGTGGCGCGTAGCCATTGCAGACCAGTGTGAGCTGCCGTTCTCAGCACGGGCAGGGGCGGCAGGTGCTTATGGGACGCTTCATGACGAAGATCGACCAGCCACTCGGGCAAATCTATCTATAACAAATTAACGGGTGTAAACCCAGAAGCCCGATTGATACTGTGTCGGCGTAAAGGAGTTTTACAAGCCCGAAAAGAGGGAGGGAATGCCCCTAATCCAATCACCTACTGTTAGGAAACAATTTTTGACCCAGCTTTACTTAAATGATCAATCATTCTTGACATGACCCCCATAATCCCTAAACCTCACCCTAACACTAAACTTAACCCTAACACTAAACTTAACCCTAACACTAAACTTAAACCCAACCCCTACCCTCACCTTAATATTAACATTAACCCTAACACTAACCCTAACCCTCACCCTAACACTAAACTTAACCCTAACCCTCACCCTAACCCTAACCTAACACTAAACTCAACATTAACCCTAACACCAAACTTAACCCTAACCCTAACCCTAACCCTCACCCTAACCTAACACTAAACTCAACATTAACCCTAACACCAAACTTAACCCTAACCTGAACCCGAACCTTAACCCTAACCCTAATTTCAACCTAAAATCCAGACCCAAAATCATGAACCCAAACTCTAAACCCAAACCCCTCGCTCCCTCCAGTTGATACGAGAGAGTTTGACTACTAATCTTTTTACACCAATATTTCCCCCATTCTCCGTACCTCCCCCATCCTCCCCCATCCTCCCCCCATCCTCCCCCCATCCTCCCTACCTCCCCCATCCTCCCCCATCCTCCCCCATCGGCCCTACCTCCCTCGTCGGCCCTACCTCCCCCATCGGCCCTACCTCCCCCCTACCTTCCCCCATCCTTCCCCCATCCTCCCTACCCCTCCCTGCTCCGCACTAAATATTCATGATGGAAGAGATAAATCAATTACATGTACATATATTTATATATATATTTTTATATTGAATGATCTGGACAAACCAATTTTCTTGAAACCACACAGGCGCTACAACTCTAAAAGGTATTTTGCTGGCGGTGCGCGAGCGTCAAGGTAGGTCAGGACGACGGTAGTACAGTAACTTTAGTAGTACTTTAGGCCTACAATTAGGGGGGGCGTTTATTAGAGGGGGGGCGTTTATTAGAGGATATACGGTATTTGTTCTGGCCGATTAAAATAATAATAATAATAATAATTACCTCCTTAGCGAGCACTACGACCGGTTGGGATTGGATCTTCGTCTGTAAACCTCCAGTAATGAGATTTACAAATCTACAAACAAATAACAGGACAATTTAATCAAGCACGAGACAGCCAGTAAGATTAAGGTATATAATTATTATGATATATATAAGGTATATAATACATTTTCGGGCCGTTTTTATCCCATACTGGGTATATATATTCTATACTTTACCCCCAGCATGAAGGGAAATTGAATCTATAAACATGAGAACTATTTTTACATTAATTGATTGGTATTGTTTTTCTGGGTAATGGTTATGCGACCAAATCTCTATCAAGATTTGGTCGCATAAATCTGGTCAAACATAATTTGACTGTACACTATCTTCTACAAAAGAAACAGTCCCAAATGCGCCTCATTTTAAACCCACCTTATAACTGCCATGCTGTAGATGAGCTGAAGTCTGTCTGGTTCATGTTCAGTAGTTTCCATGACTATTGCCTCGGTGAGAGTAGCCGTGCACTCAATAGCGATTGGCATCTTATAACCAAATCTAGCAGTAGTAGGGGAGCACACACACAATGGGTAAACTCCAGAACACCCCTCCACTCAAGATTTTACTACTAGTCTGGTACCCTTGTAATTGACATTTATTCATTGTGTTGTGAAGGTTGGGTACAAGGGTTTTTTTTTTTTAAAGGGACATGGTGGACATGTAATGATGTATTCTGATTAAGTACTTGCTGAGTAGTAAGCGTTCACCTCTGGAGAAGAGGATCCTAGTTTGGCAAATTGACAAAAACATGTGGAAAGAATTGAGATTGTAACCTCCACTTTCTCTTCGCACAGACTGACGTAGGTCTAACTCATCTTGAGCTCACAAGAATGCAATGCAATAAAGACAACTGCCAAGTCCCAGAGTAGTTTAAATGCTGAGCGAGCAGACATAATTTGGCTTAGACTGAGTGATACCAGACCTAGCGAGTAACTAATTTTGAGAATACATCATGGTGTGAAACGCAAGTGATAATTGTCATCAATGCAACAATTGCAAATGTCAATAAAACATACCGACTTTTCCAAACGCTTATTCTTTCAAGTCCATCCAATCTTTTCATGACATCTTCATGGTACAGATAAGTACATATGTCGTGAAATTCACGTTTGTTCTTCCACCCGACGGGTCGTGCTTGGAAACTCGTCGTGAGGGTCGCCATCTTGTCACAATTAAAATTAATTCGAGACATATGCAACCACGTGGTGGTTAGCTTGTATACTTAAAATGCCCATGTGCAAAACCTTGTTAGTCTTCTGCAGTCGTTTTCGTTCTATGTTTCCAATTATTGATGTGCATGTGGACGTGGCTCGTGAAACGCCGGGTCCTGATTTGATTTACCCCCACATCCCTATCACTCTTCCCTTGGCCGCGGTGTCGTGCAAAATAAGTAGGGTTGGGGTCCGGTTACGGTAGGGTAGTGTAGTTAGGGTTAGGGTTAGGGAAGGGCTCCCCCAACATGCACTTTTAGCCAGCATGCACACACTATACGGCAGACCCTACTTATTTTGCGACCCTTCTTATTTTGCCCGACACCGGATACATGGGGGGGGGGGGGGCTCGAAGGGGTGGTTCGAAAATTGAACCCCCATTCCTCTAAATTACTCTTTTCGAGAAATCCGACAGATGGGCCTGGGACCATAATGTCTCCTTTGTCGTGGATCCGCGCCAACGCCTAGCGCGCCAGGCAAAACATATGTGACCCAGTTTCGAGGTCACGTGAATCCGTCTTGTCTCCAAAAAGAAAAAGAGTTTTCTACACAAGAATGATAACCTCCCCCCCAAAATAATGGAATATTTATTGAATAATAAATAATTACGCCCCGCCCGCTTACAACAAACCTCGTACACAACAAACCTCGCACACACACTTATTTACACGAACACGATAATTTAGGGGATTACTACCAGTTCACTCAACAAACATAAGTATAACTTGTACAGTCTATAAGGTAACCTAATTTGAAGTTAAGAAAAACCTGGACAGTTTCCAATGTACAATGAAAAAATGTTTTAGGGGACATGAGCAGAAATTCCCCATCGGCCCTAGTTTCCATGGCAACCAATTGTATTTGGGAAAGGTAGAAGAGTTAAAATTAAGTTCGTGAACTCACTTTACGAAGATTTACTTCAAACCAGTTGCGCAACTAAGATCGCCCACCAATTCCCACTCCAATTCACCAGATGGGGAACTTGTTTTAACTTGGCATGGGGGCACAATCTTCCCAGAAACAGAGAGATTGCAAGTTGTGTCATGCACGTACGTGCCTTATTAGAAACGCAGACCCGTCCAATTACCAACGATACATTTGTTAAAGAGGAAGTTACCCCATTAGACATGTCAAATCAGAGTTAAACCTCTGTCAAAATGACCCTAGAATGGCGGATTTTCGTTTAGAAAGCACTGAGTTATGCCCCTCGCTTTTCTCTGTTTTCAGTCGCTATTACCGCGCTCCTGTTCAAATCCGTGACGTCAATCCCGAACAACCTCAAAACTGTCGCCCACCCTTGTTATACACGTATGTCTTCTAACTTCCTACTATACCGATGGCAACTAACCAACGTTTGCATAAATCTGTTTTTGTTCCACGATTTTTTCCGAACGCTTACTGCAACCGAACGCTCGACAGTACTCCATTTTGCCGTGTGTTTGTACACAAACTCCGCGTGCTGTGCATATACGCTGGCCAAAGTCGTTAGAGCCTAGCTGATCTTCGCTGGGAAATACTGGGCTTCGAAGACAGTTATAGCGGCCTCCATATAATGGGAATAGCAGGGTAGTACAACCCGAGTTTGACTAACGCTTTTCTCTTGCTCCAAAGGCACGTTTTATCAATTTGGGCATTATAATTAGTGTTATCGGGTACATGACCACAATAAGAATATCGGTGGTTAAACGTCCTCTAAATAACAGTGTACCGTGGCTTATAGACCCTGTCGAATAGCACCCATCTTGTGGACCAATACATTGTTCTTATGAGTCTGTATTTTGTGCACTCTCAACAAGAATACCGCAATTTGATGGGGTCTATAAAACATAATAACATAAAAAGGTTTGATAAGCCCTTATAGAATTTAGTCTTATAAACAGCCGTATAATCAATCTGTCTTGTAAATACTACCCCGACCACACACACAGTAGAACCTCAAGTTAAGTTTCTATATAACTGACGTCTATGCTCCAATCAGAAAAGAGAGTTTGCCAACGGTTTGTCTTTATCTCTGCCATTACGTCATTAATAAAGTTAGGAGACTATAAAACGCGGGATCGTTCCAGGCTAAACCAAAGTCCAAGTCAGACTTAACAACATCAACTCGTCTCGATTCCAAAGACGAAGTTTCTTCTTCATCGGCGATGGCTCCATCCGCGAGAAAGCTGCTGATGCTGGCAGTTGCTATAGTTTTCTGTAAGTATTGTCCTACTGTTGTTGTGCGTCTTCCTTTGTTAACATTTTGCTCTCCTGAAGATATTTTCACAAAACAAGCCAATTCGGGATTTTCCAAGACGGCTCTGAACCGAAGACGATTAAAATTCGCCTTCTCATTTGCGTTTGATCCGTGTTTGATTAGCGGCCTGGGACGATTTATCTATTCACGCCACAAATGTATTATAACGCCCGGTTCGAAACCGTTCTGGTAAGACCACCTCCAAATACGTTGATCATCAAATTTAGATAATACCTACGGGGAAGCTTCCTAATAATCAACTGAATCAAAAAACACGGTTCCAATCGCGTACACCCTATACTGTGAAGACAAAAAATCCCTAATGTGCTCGAGAGGAAGAAGGGTACGTTTCTATGGAGATCTGCGCAGCACTCCTGTAGATAATATCCTATCATGTCATTATTACTACTATTGTAAACGTAAAGCTATGTTTTCTTGTTATAAAATCAGTTTTACAGCTCAGCTCTGCACACCTCACCTTCGAAGTTACAGTGTCAGGTACGAAATTAAAACCGCTGTGCGCGCGCTGCCTTATTGTTTGTAT
This sequence comes from Pteraster tesselatus, assembly GCA_032273685.1. Classification (NCBI taxonomy): domain Eukaryota; kingdom Metazoa; phylum Echinodermata; class Asteroidea; order Velatida; family Pterasteridae; genus Pteraster; species Pteraster tesselatus. The sequence goes on along the minus strand of JAVCKS010090124.1, from coordinate 8,308 downwards.
ACGGCAGAAACGTACGGCGGTATCATAGTAATAAATATGTTATCCCTATGGGCAGTACAAGTGAACAGTCGCCCCTGTATGTAATTAACTATACATGTTCGGCTCAATATCGAAGAAAATGTCAAATTTATAACAAATATATAACGATTTTAGCACGATCACTTTAGGCCGTACGTATGTTCCCGACCAAAACGTCCGCATAAGTTTTTTATTCGCGCGGACATTTTGGTCTATTCGGGAGGACATTTTGGTCAATGTGGACACATTTTTTGTGTGGACGTACGTAGCTTCTGGCATCGTTTTGGATTAAGCCCTCTAGCCTATATCTCTATGTTAAGTTTAGAGCGGCCTGACAAATTCACAGTACAGAACAGCAAACGGGATGCAGTCCTCACTACTCACTGTATACCCAGTCGTCAAATTAAAAAAAATCCAAAAACATGAATTCCAACGATGACTCAATACGACGACTTCAACAGAATGTTATGTGAAAAGTACAGTGTTGAACTTTTGGTTAACGGTTAACATTTAAAAAAAAAAAATTAATTCCCAAAACACATCCGTCGATTTTGATTGCAGCAAATCAAATTACCGTGTCCGCGAATCCGATTAACATCGATTAACATCGTAACCCCTCCGGTGCCTCTTTCAGAGGTCAGTTCGTGCTTGAGTATTGGCCCCCTGGGAATGGAAAGTGGTGCAATACCCGATTCTAGCATCACCGCCTCCAGCATACACGGCAGTTCGTACCCAGCGTATAATGGTCGACTAAACTACGGTAAGTGCAAACAAGCCAAACACGTGCCAGTCTTTAATGAATTTGGGTGTAGTGAAACCTTTATCCTGTCTTAGTTGACATCGGTGATGATAGAGACCATTAGCAATGTTCGTGTGTAGGTTGAGGCCTTCACACGGCACACAAACAGTATGGGTGCAATAAAATGGAAACTGTTGCGATTTGGATGAATAATTATGTTTCTTTTGGCTAAAACTGGAGTAACTTTTGGGGGGATGGTCGCCGCTATTTCTTACCACACACAATAACACGCACATCCATGGCGGTGGAGAGGGGAGGGGCAACGAGATCATTTTTCTATATCAGACAATTTTATAATAAGGAGCTACTAACTATGATGTCGAGTGACATGACAATGTGCATGTTTTGTGTACATTGTATGTTATCCAACATGGCAAAAAAGCGACGTCTGATAGCAATTGATTCGACAATTCAGTTGGACTTCGCCTTGAAGCACTAGCGAAGGTCGTAGAAACGCATAGATCTTGTCTTATTATCGTACAGGTACCTCGGGGAATGGTTGGATCCCAATTCCCCCGGAGAACCAGTGGATCCAGGTCGACCTGTCTGGACTGACTGCCATTACGGGGGTTCTGGTACAGGGTCACCCATCGCACTACATGTCTGCATTCTCAGTGCAGTACAGTGACACGGGGAAGTCGGACGACTGGCACAGTATCCAAGACGAAGATGGGGAACCCACCCGGGTAAATTTGCCTCAGTCCCCATCGGGTTATTTTGGGGGTCAAGTACTACATGTATTTTATAGAGATCATGCGTCACTAATTTATGTTAAAGCTCGCTATCTCGTTCGGTTGGTTCTTTGGTCGGTCAACAGACGTTTCCCCTTTGTCGGCCACGGTTATCGTCCTGGCCTATAGGAGGCTGAAACTGGCATGGAGGTCAAATTATTGTGTGTTGGTTGTGTATGTGTATTATTAGGAAGCGTGTCTGTGTTCATGCGAGAGGTTGGTCATGATCGAGCCAAAGGACAGTTGGCAACAAGGGATGTAGCAGTAGTTGAAACTGTAACAACAACTAAAGTGCATAACTTCTAAACGGTCGCACAGCTATTGTGATTTCGCTCTTGTTTGTTTCAGTTCAGCGGTAACACCGGCTCTTACGTACCAGTAACCGTCACGTTCCCGTTCACATTGCTGACAAGGTTCATTCGGCTTCTGCCGCTGTCTTGGTCTAGCAGTGTCTACCGACTTAAGTTTGAAATCCTTGGCTGTAACGGTAGATACACCACGGGACAATGGTTCATTCTGTCTTTTTATTTGTTACCCTCATTCCACTGCCCAAACGCCTGCCCCGAAGCAATCGCATTTGAGTCACGGTACTTATATAATGTAAATTGGTATTTGCCTATATTATATACATTATATACTGCATACTCACCCTGAAAACAGACCCTAATTAATCGTCCGCGATTCACATGCAGTGGCATAAATTTGTGCTATTCACAGTAGTAACTTTATTGGAGTGCAAACCCATTTTAGACCCAGATTGATCGTATCCCGCAGGCAGTGTGGTTCGCCTCGTCCAAGGCGACGACCAAGTGAGCGGACGCGTGGAGATCCTTCACGACGGAGTATGGAGCGCCGTGTGTGACAACGACTGGGACTTCAAGGACGCGACCATCGTGTGCCGCCAACTCGGCTTCTTCGAGGCCGAGGAGGCCAAGAAGGGTTCGTACTTCGGTGCGAGCAACTTAACCATCGCCATGAACCGCGTCGCGTGTAAAGGGTCCGAGCAGCACCTGTCCCAGTGTCCGTTCGTGTGCCCTCGAGGAGGAAAGTCGCCGTGCAACAACACGCAGGAGGCTGGAGTCGTCTGCAAGCCGAGTAAGACATTTCAATAAAATTAGTCTGTAGCAATCTCAATAAAAACGCCGCTGACGTTTTACTTGTGATGATCTTCCCGGTTTTACAGTAAAGTCGTGTTATCAGTGAAGTCGTGTCATATCAGTCAGTTCAGAGATTGCGGACACAGTGTCTGACTGCTATAACTCTACACCAATTGTACAATTTGGTACAATTTTTGGTCTGGTTAATATACCCTTCTATATCAATAGTTATACGCTGTACTTTTTACCAGCGACCAGCAGCTCTATAGCTCGCTCTGTCGGTTGGTTGATCCAGAAAAACGAATTCACTCCATTTTCAGTGTCGTATAATGCCCTGAGCGTGTTTGTACAACGGCGCTTTCTAGGCAAGAGCGCCCTCTAGGCAACAGCGCCCTCTAGGCAACAGCGCCAACTAGGAAACAGCGCCCTCTAGGCAACAGCGTCCTCTAGGCAACAGCGTCCTCTAGGCAACAGATTGTCAAAACCATTGGAGCTGTGTCGGCACAATGCAATGTTGAAAGTCAAGCTGTATTTACACAGCAAATTGTTTGGTAAATTTGCCGTCATCATTTGCTAAAAGTGTATTTGTATTGTACCAGCGATATAATTTCTGATGGGTCCACTTTGAATTTACCAGACACAATAAGATTGGTGGGCGGGTCGAACCGCACCAGTGGCCGTGTGGAGATCTACAGCGACGATAGCTGGGGCACAATCTGCGACAACGATTGGGACATGACCGACGCCGCGGTTGCCTGCCGGCAGCTGGGCTTCGCCGGGGCCGAGGAAGCTAAGAAAGCCGCCTTCTTCGGCCAAGGGGAAGGCCCGGTCTACATGGACGGGCTGACGTGCTCTGGTTCCGAGAAGAACATCCTGGACTGTCCGTCTCTCTGTTGGGAGTCACCCAAGTGTAATCACACGCAGGATGTGGGCGTGGTCTGCAGAAATAGTAAGCGCCAAATTCCAGCCATTGAAAGACACTGCGCCCAGATCCACTCATTGATTTTAGATGATCTATACAAAATATGCCAACTCAATAATATGCTCAGGATATTAATATGTACATTTATATGAAAATTCTTCTCAATTTACTGTAAAATGCTTTGAGACTATTTCAAACTAAGGAAACTCTGGATATAAATAGGACTGCCATAACACAATTTGTAACAATAAAACTCTGGATAAGATTTCAAATAATATTGTTTACTCATGTTACAGTCCGACAATACAATGATCGTATAATTATGGTAAGTTATTAAGACTTGAAATAAGTCTATGATTATACATTAGCGATAGCCTACTGGTACAAATCGCAACGTTTACACTTTCCTTCATTTGTGCAGAAGTAAAAACCGACGTTGGAACGACGTTCAACGATTAGGGGAGTGGCAGTACCGTCAGCGCCAATCAACTAATCAATCGATCGATCAACCAACCCAATAGACACAGCTGAAGTGACGGGTGGTTTGGCTGGATATTTAGCAAACCTAGTGCTCTTTGTTTTTTACTATACTTAATTGCTTTTACTATATTTGCTCTAATTACTTTACGATTATTAGATGGCAGGAAAGCCCCAGCGATTGGGGGAGGAGAAACCCACGAGGTCAGGTAGGCACCGAAAACTCGGTTCCAATTACGGGGGTTTGATCCTCTAAGTAAGGGTTGGAGCCCCACCCCCACCCCCCACCTCCCCCCAAAGATAAAGTATATACTTATATTCTGCTGAGTCGCTCTAAATCGTAGCCGGACATGCGCGTTAACGTAATTTGAGAGAGTTTTGCCAGCTAACACTTTTGAAAGCGTTATAATAAAGTTCTGGCGCGAAGAGGCATGTCAATCACACTATGTAATATCCCCAAATGGTTATCTTTACCGCTGTCGTGACGTCATTGACAACGTTAGGAGACTATAAAAAGCGGGATCGTTCCGCAGGCTAAGCCAAAGTTCAAGTCAGCCTGCAGACTTAACAACATCGACTCATTTCGCTTCCAAAGACGAAGTTTCTTCTTCATCGGCGATGGCTCCATCCGCGAGAAAGCTGCTGATGCTGGCAGTTGCTATCATGGTTTTCTGTAAGTATTGTCCTACTGTTCTTGTGCGTCTTCCTTTGTTAACATTTTGCTCTCCTGAAGATAATTTCACAGAACAAGCCAAATTGGGATTTTCCAAGACGGCTCTGAACCGAAGACGATTAAAATTCGCCTTCTCACTTGCGTTTGATCCGTGTTTGATATCGCTTTATACAGCCTGAAACGATTTATCTATTCACGCCACAACTTTACTGTAAAGCCCGGTTCGAAACCGTTCTGGTAAAACCATCTCCAAATACGTTAGTGTACATCCAGCTTAGATTTACAACGATTCAGAATATAACTGTGTTTCCGCATTAATAGAGCTCAGTTGTGCAGGGCCGTAGCAAGCGGTCCGGCCGGTCTGGTTTTGGGCGGACCAATAGTTCGCTTCTTCTTCTTTTCCGTAACTTGGGAGCCTTATAATATCAGAGTTATTCAGAATATGTCAGCGTATATTTATCAGCTGGAAGTGACTTGCATTTTTACTCCAAATAGTAACAATTCCAGAGGGCCTCGGAGTTTGTCCATAGACCCACACCGGGATTTTGGCCCTGAACCCACCCTGGACCAACAAATATTTGCTTGCTGCGGGCCTGTTGTGTGATTTGGCGGTATATTATTTTGTGCTTTTTTTATACTTTTGCGGGGAGTCCGAACTTTATGCTGTTGAACATCATTAATTTCTGAAGGGCCAACAGCCGACGGTTAGCCTGATTTCTGTTGAAAATTGCTTCATTTCCTTAACTGTTTAACAGAAAATCTATATCATCTTCTCCTTAAATTGTGCATTTATAAGAATTCCTGGTTTGTGGAACAGAGTCGAAATTTATGGAAGGGTCTCTGAACTATAATGGTTCATGGCATCCTAAAGAAGTCTCATTACTAACGAAGAAGTTATGAATCATGGATGGGCAAACCTTAGCCAAAAAGCTGTATTCGTTGGCTAAGAGAAATAAAAGAACGGTTAAAAGTAAACGTGGTAAGGGACAGGGGCGTGGCGAGTTGTGGAAGAAAGGAAGCAATGAATAAAAAGGTAGAACACGTATATACGGTTAGGCTAAAAACAAATAAACAATAAGACAGTGTACATACATGTACAACTATACGGGAAATAGTCTTGTAATTTGTTGGTTATTAATAAAAGTATGCCGTCGATCAGCACGAAGATAAATCGAAACTGGTATGTAACACACAAACTATTACCTTAAGCACTTCTGTTTTCCAACTCAACTTAAACAATCTCTATGGACAGGGATGTTTAACGCATATCAGAGTATCAATCGATAAATAATAGTAGGTTATTACAATATTAGTTTCGTTGGTTTTTAAGCTTTCCACTTGATATGCAACTATATACGACTGGCTGAGCGTAAATACTTCAAATGGATAAGCACTTTGTTGAAAGCATAGAGCTACATGTTGAAGTGTTCTGTTTTCCGTATGCATGTTGGCTGTGCATGTTGTTCTATATAAGATGTTCACTTTCGGTTACTTATCCGGTGTTGACGTTCAGTGTTGACGCCCCGGGAATAGAGTTCGCACATCACGATCATCAAATATGAACAGTAACTACGGGAAAGCTTCTAAACCCGAACGAAACTAATAATAATCAACTATTGGGGAAAAAACACTGCATGAGTCCCTTACTCCAATCGCGTACACCCCTACCGGGGAAAATAGGATCCTGATCGCTCGGAGAAGAACCCGTTCCTATGGAGATCTGCGCGGCGCCCCTGTAGATACCCCTCCCCTACTATTTCCTAACCTCCTAATATTACGGTACCACTACAAACGTAAAGCTATGTTTTCATGTATAAAATCAGTTTTAGAGTTCAGCTCTGCACACCTCATCTCCGCCCCGGATGTTATACGGAAACCTATAATATCAGGTACGTTCATTTAAACAATAGCAAACTCATCCAGAAATATGACTTGTACAAAGACTAGCGAAAGGTCACAGTCTAATTCACTTCGGGCGGAATCGAATTTCAGATGAGTTTAAAATAGCGATTACAAGGCTAGAAGGCTAACTCACTGCGGGGATTGGATAGTATACAACTATTGACTGATTCGGGTGCTATGGTTAAAACTATGACACTCAAGGTGATCCCCTGATCCGCCTCAGGAAAATAGAACGCTTAGGGGGTTTCATAGTTTTAACCATAGCACGTGTAAAAGCAGTCAATATTTGTCCCATAACACCCCAAACATCTGCTCTGCACACTATATTAAAATAACTAACCGAGGATTTTCCGCAGTCATCTTAGAATAATAACTTAGATTCTTGTTCATTATATATTCGCCGCGAGTCGTGTAGGGTGGCAGACTATTTTTATCCTCGCACACGCTCGTCATACCGCTCGTATACGTACGCGCACAACTGCCGCGCTATCGATATACAGATGCACAAGTGATTGGGTCAAAGTGTATCACTACGCGCTTCACGCTATATATATATATGTACACTAAGATAGACGTCTTGGTACCATGCAGCTCGGCAGCGAGTACGTCGCGGCTTGTGCGCCTTTCCAGTAAAAATATGACATATCACGTGACGAGCTCTAAGCGAATCACAAGACAGAATCTACGCGCGTTCTAAAGTTAACATTTTGCAAAATCTTTGAGAAATTGTGTTCCTAAAACAGATCTGTCGATTTTGATTGCAGCAATCGAAATTACCGTCTAACTATCGGCCGTGTCCGTAAATCCGATCAAGAATCAACGAGCATATCTTCAGCTGCACGCCTGCAGCACAGGTCCCCTTTCGCTTGTTCACAGAAACCACCAGTTCACACAGAGTTTGTGCAAAATGGCACTAAAATAGTTCGATTTCGATCATATACAATGCCGACTGTTAGTCAACCCCAATTGTTGCATCTGCGGTGTCTCTTTCAGAGGTTTCGTGCATGAGTAGTGTCCCCCTGGGAATGGAAAGTGGTGCAATACCCGATTCTAGCATCACCGCCTCTAGCATATACAGTAGTACGTACCCAGCGCATAATGGTCGACTAAACTACGGTAAGTGCAAACAAGCCAAACACGTGCCAGTCTTTAATGAATTTGGGTGTTGTGAAACCTGTATCCTGTCTTAGTTGACGTCGGTGATGATATGGGCCATTTAGCACTGTTCGTGGGTTGGTTGGGGCCTTCACATGGCACACGAACAGTATGCGGGCAATAAAATGTAAACGGATGCGATTTTGAAATGTGTATGTTTTGTGTTGTGGTGTACATTGCATTTAACCCAATACTAAACCCGACGTCTGAAAGCATTTGAATCGACAATTCAGCTGGACATCGCCTGTCGAAACGCATGAATCTTGTCTTATTGACGTACAGGTAGCACAGGGGATGGTTGGATCCCACGACCCCCGGAGGACCAGTGGATTCAAGTCGATCTTTCTCGACTGACTTTCATGACGGGGGTTCGAGTACAGGGTCATCCCTCGTACTATATGTCTGCATTCTCAGTGCAGTACAGTGACACGGGGGAGTCGGACGACTGGCACAATATCCAAGACGAAGAGGAAGAACCCACGCGGGTAAATTTGCCTTAGTCCCCATCGGGTTATTTAGGGGTCAAGTATTTAT
>JAVCKS010090102.1:0-13992 GCA_032273685.1 Pteraster tesselatus | reverse complement strand
CCACAGCCACAGCCACAGCCACAGCCACAGCCACACAGCCACAGCCACACAGCCACACAACCATTACCACAACGACAGCAACCACAACACACAGCCACTACCACACAGCCACTACCACACAGCCACTACCACAACGACAGCAGCCACTACCACACAGCCACTACCACCCAGCCACTACCACAACGACAGCAACCACTACACACAGCCACTACCACACAGCCACTACCACAACCACAGCCATTATCACAACAACGACAGCAACCACAACAACGATAGTAACGACGTACTTCAGTAACTTCTGTAGCAGTACAGAAATTGAACCTCACTCGGAACAGCAGCAGCAACAGCAGCACAAACAGCAGTATGTTAGTAGTAGTATGAACAACATTTATATAGAAGCTGCAGGAAAAAATGTTCAGCAACAGCTGCAGCAGCATGCCAGCCTCTACTGAACAAACACATCGACATCAACAACGATAACTGTTTAATTATAAGTATGATTAATAAACGTTGAAATTTTAAAAGGAAGTTAAAATTTGGTATACATGCTGTTCGCGAATCGTAATCGAAAATCAACGCCAATCTTCCACTACAGACTGAACTCATTAGCTAGGTGACGCCCCCACTTGCATGAATATCAACGAATACCCCGTTAGGAAATACATTAACATCCGGGCATCTACAAAATACTTTGCCTTCTGTGACGTCAACTGCATTTTTTTTAGTAGCGGTGGTGGCGTTTCCGTCGCGATTCGGAAAAAGCCATCCATATACACACACCTTTTGTGGCAAATGATGCTGTTAATATACATGTGAACGCGTGTGTCCTTCATGATGTCAGTACAACTTTAAGCACGACTTCAAGCAGTCGTACCAGCATGGCTGATTTCATAGAGAGATACATTAAGAGCCGGCTGGGTAGTTTTTATCTCTTCACTATATCCATTCCGCGATTTTATCTCACACATCGGGCGTAAGCACCGCTTGTTCGTCAGTGCAACCTATTTTGTTACCTAATTTTCTTAATTAAATTTCGTTGCCTTCACTACTGCGAGTCCCGGTTTCGAATCCCGGGTTCGACAGCGGCAAAGTGTGACTTGGGTTTTCGGTCTGTGCTTTTGTTTTCGTGGATTTACCTTTAATTTCTAGGCCTTTTCTCCCATCTCCTAAACCTCCCGGCACCTCTATCTCTCCCCAACTCTAAAACTGTAAACATGTCGTCTTCTACCTAAAGATATACAGACCCGTTGGGTTGCCGCAAATATAAATAAATAAATAAATATCGTATTGTATTCCGAGAGACAATAATTCAATTTCGTGTGCGAAATCGCATTGTATTGCGAGAGACGGCCGTGACGTAGCGTTTAATTAGCTTGGGAATTGCAGATGGTGGTGTAAGTCCTAGACTCGCCATACGTTTTAATCGATACAAGTATTGTGCAGGTTTGGTTTTATTGAACGATTCTTCCAGGTCTAAAATCACATTAATGGAGTTTCTAGGTTTGAGTTTTGTGCTCAATAATTATTTTAGCGCTTTAGGGAATGGTTCATTTAAAAATATTTTAAAAAAGGATAGCAATAATAGTAGGCCTATAACTATTATATTCCAGTTATAGTTATAACTATAACTATAACTATAATATTTATTTTTCCGCTTTACGCTTCCTTCGAGAGCGGTCAAATAAATTATACCAAAACCCAAATCTGTGTTAGACCTGACTCAATCTGAGTTATCCGTTAACATTTTTACCAAAAGATTTTTTTTCCCAGCTTCAAGTAGATGAAACCAAGTCTGCAAACTCGGACATCGTTTATTTATGATTATTTATTATTTTATTTAGATTCGTACATTTCAACGAGGGTGGATATTACAGAAGCTTAAAGTTATCATATTGAATGGGAGTTTCTTGTATTGTCAACTTGATGCATGCTTCGTAACAGAAATTAATGTTATTAGATGGATTTTTTTAGACCTGAAATGTTATAATTATTGAATGTTATTATATCGAATGTACAGATAGGTCAATTCTTACTATGACAGTTCGAGTATTCACGGTCCGTGATATAGTATCGTACAGTATAGCAAAAACAACTTCCACGAAAAGACACCTTGCTTCGCTGGCCTCAATGGCAATTTCAGTTAACGACAAAAAATGTGGCGCCACCGTGCGGTCGGGGTTGGAATGATCCACGAACAGGCATGCATTTTCTACTGACTAATCGAATTGGATTTTTGGTAACAAACTTCATCTGTATAATTATTCATATCGTTTTGTGAAGGATTTCTTTATGACAGTACATAGATATAAACACTAATGGTAATTGAATGACCCGTATAATTCAACAAATCTACTAGACTGAACACGACGACTGTTTTGTGAGAAACAGTCAATCCGGACAAAATTAACGAATGCTATATCTATGTAATAATAAGTTAGAATATAATCGTAAGGAGAACAATTAGGGAATAAATGAAATAAAGAGAAATGCGGCACATTATTTATTATAATAGATTGTTCTTAATTTGAGTCTTTAGTGGGTTATTTCTGTGTGTTTTATGTTGGCTGTCCAACTGAAGTATAATGCTATAATGCATCTCTTTAAAGCACTTGCTCCAAACATAACGTGTATGACGTCATACCATTACGTCATACTGTGACATCAATTACGAAACAGTCCCTCCATGCATATCTAGGGAGATCTAAACCCTAAAATAGATTGTGTGAAATGTACAGCACGTGAACAGTAATCAAATGCAATAACGCAGCAATATCCGCAGCGATATCCGCAGCAATATCCACAGCAACATCCACAGCAACATCCACATCAATATCCACATCAATGTCCACAGCAACATCCACAGCAACATCCACATCAATATCCACATCAATGTCCACATCAATGTCCACAGCAACATCCACAGCAATATCCACATCAGTATCCACATCAGTATCCACAGCACTAATCTAAAAATGTAACCCGGGTGGGTTACAGATTTTTGAGGCCACGAAATTTACTTTCCCATTAAAGACTAGTATCTCGAAAACAAATCATTAAAAAAATTGCTTTTATTTTTTTTATTTCGCGAACGATATATACACTTGCTCCTTTTAAGTCCCGATACTTTTTGGAAGGCGGGAGCTTTACAAATAACACTTGTGTCGAACCCTTTAAAACGATGCGGACGGATTAAGCTTGCTGTTATGCGAACAACCCCCATTCTACCGGGGGGGAAACGTTTTAATTGAATAAAAATAATGACTAGAATTTCATTTTGTACCCAAAAAATGTAATGCACAGCGGCAAAATTCAGCATAAAAATAAGCAAGCTAGTAAATTGCCTCGGCAAGGTAACGCAATCATCAATTTCTATTTTTATGTTTTTATTCAAACCCACAGGCTTTTGTATCGATTTGTAGCACTCACAAATCTTAACCAATTATTTGTTTGGGGAAATTGTGAGTGTGTGAGTATGTGTGTTTGTGTTGCTTTTCCGCGCCGCCGAATATACATTTCTCCCCTTTATCTAGTGAAAGCTAAACAAATTGTAAATTATCTTAAAGGGGACATGCCACCTTCCTATAATACATGGAATAGTTCTAACACCTCGACAACTACACGAAGAGCAACTGTGCTACGTTTGGTGATTCGTAAGATGAGTAAAATGTAAAGAGATCGGCAAGTTCCTGAGATTAGAACCTTCTCCACATTTTGAAATCTATACCCGTGGCAAAAGGGCAAAGCCTAATGGATGGAATCTAAAATGTGACTTAATCTGCTGCAAAGACATGTGTCGAATGTGGCCGGTGATTTTGTTACATGTATGTAATGTGACTGTATAACTGTACATTAATATGCGGCTGAAAAAGAACTGGAAACATTCTATAAGTCATATCTTTGAGGCATTGATTTGAAACCGAAATTCGGTAGAAATTCTCTAGATTAAATGAACGAAATGTTGTAACCGGGCGACACGAGACTTAGTTTGCAGACTTCAATAGGTGACACATCTTGCAACGGTAATCCTCCAAATTAACATTGAAATCTTCTTCTTGTTCAAACTTCACTGTGGGAAGAAAAATCCCCCAATAATGAGTACTGTGCAGGGAATAATCTCCCGCATTAAGTGAGGTGATATATAGAATCTGAACTTGAATCCTGCGTCTGGCCGCGGGGCGCCTTTGGGGCCGATGTAACACGAGTTGACGGTACGTTCCCCGGTATATAATGCACGCGTGCGCCTGCAATTCAACAAGCTCTCGTCGACGTCGGTGGGGGCAGAGTCTCGAAGGCACTGACGGGTTTGACCGAATTCTCGACACTTTGCTCGCCGTATCGCCCCCCTCGCCTGGATCTTAGATATAATTAGCTGGCAACGATGGACCGCTAGGGGGCAGACAGGGCGATGTTTGCATTTCTTCGAATTTGAAGAAGAAAAAAAAAGGATAGATCGGTGAAGATCGCATGTTTTGAATGGTATGTTGCAAGTAATGATTCGGAGAGGAAACTTCGACCATGCCATATTTTGTTCATAGCTTGTTTGTGGTATTGGAATACAAACAGCGATTTTTTGAAGATTCCTCCTAAAATCACCCTATACTTGAAAAACAAACAAAACTCGTGTTGCATCCTAAAGGTAAATGCGGCATATACTAGGCGTAAAACCAATGTATTTGAGTAAAATAGATTGCTAATACTAGCTGCGACTACTTTCCGCCTATGTCTTATTCGTATACGTACATTATATATGACAATAAACTGGTATCCTGCGCTGCGCCGCAGCGTCCTCGCCCAAATCCAAAAGGTACCTGGTTTTGTTTACCACTGATCTCTATGATAAAACTGGATGGCGCTCTTGACAATATTTTGAAACCACCGATCCACCACAGACATTTTTCCTCCTATAATATTTTTTTCTGAATAATTGACTTTCCCTCAATAAAATTGGGCATGTACCGATATATCAGGTATATGTGCTTGTTGAATGTATACCATGCATTTCAATTCTGGCTGTAGCATCTATATATTACTGTTCTAACCATTTCGCCAAGTCATCGTCAGGTTGGTGAGATATTTTCGTTCTAACTATAGAACCCATAAAGAGCTTCTCGACGTTTCGACCGGTATGCTGTGTATAGTCATCGTTATGAGACTGGAGATGTTCTTCATCAGTTCTGTAGTCGTGAGTAGTGAACGCTTCGGCTTTGAGTCGGCGTGGGTCGATATAACACTGTGTTTGTTCTGAGCGGCGGGTTTCCTACAATCGCACATCGCAAAAAGTACGTTAGAAATCGCGGTATATATAGGCCTACCGTGTGTATCGGAACATCTGTGTATATGTACATGAGTGCGTTATTTATGATGTCATGGACTAGACCGCGAATATAGGCCTACTATCCGAAGGTTTGTTTGAACATGGATGTTCGGTGTGCTTACATCACTGACGTATATACCTTGATGGTACACGATACTTGAGGGTAACCGCTAGCGGTATAGCTTCTGATTTCTGTTTTATTACCTCGTTTTATAGTAAAATTAGGCGAAGACCACCCAATATAATAACACCGAATTGGATAATTCTAAGTTGCTATACCCTTAGTTTCACATCTGCCTCTTTAGATCTGCAGAGGTCTCTGGCCGATACGGGGGGGTCGCTGAATAGGCACCGTGGCGGCATGTAAGGGGGATTACTATTAATAGTGGTTTCTGTGACAAGAACTCAATGTTTTCTAACCTCCATGACCGGACGTACGGACAGGTGAACCAGCTCAGGAACGGTAATTAAAGATGGTGAATTGATAAAAAAAACGGTGTCCAATAAAGGCCAGTCAATAACCTACAAGTACTATACACACCGCGCGCAAACAGTAAACATGCCTGTACGGACCACAGGATTATATAGACCATAATCGAGTATAGCTACCATTATTGTTATATTATGTACAAGGGACTGCCCCAGAAAATGAGCGCTGGCGTGAAATTTTAAAAACAAGTGCATGTTATCAATACTTGGTTACGCAACGACCATCATTTTAGAGACCAAATAATACGGTGTATGTACATGTACCCCCTAATTCTGTTTATTAAACGCGATATTCGAGATATGCCGAGGTGTAGGCCGGATATTTAAAAACCCTGACGATTTGTTCCCCCCCCCCCCCTCCCCGGGGAATAATAGACCTCTCCACCTTGGACAGTATTTCTGGCACGTCATTCTCTCGAGATATTCTTTGTTTTGGTTGTACTTATATCCATAATGCATGCTGTCTTCTCGTGCGCAAAGAAATGATACTCTTGGGAAGGACACGTAGTTTTGAAATTGAAAACCTTAGGTCATAGCTAAAGAGGTCTTCTCCGTCACGAAGAACTATACATTTCGTAAGCCGTATAACACAACGTCGTATAGATAGTCATCAATAATGTATCATTTGGTACACATTGGGTCATTCCTGGTGATGGTAAATGCGTCTTTGTTCGCACATTTACTGCATGAATAAAACATATTCGTCCGTTTGTATTGTCCGTCCCGTCTTACGTTTTTAACGCCGGTTAAAACTCCCCGTTAAAGGGTGTCTGTCATCGCAGGCAGACTCCGTTGTCAACAACCTATATGTATTAACATCTAAACCACAGCCATTTCAATCGTCCCTTTAAAGACGCGGCAGCAGGCGCTATAGGAGGAGAGAATACAAAAATATATCGGATTGAAGAGGCGCGATCGATTTTGACGCGGTCGCAAACTCCCGCCTAAAACAAGCGCGGGAGACCGAAATGGGAATCCATCCGCACGCCGTGAGCTCTGCTTTGCCACACGGCCGCCACGCAGCCAATGATTTGCGTGGACAATATCGAAAAGCACGCCCTCTGGCTGGGCGGAGTAGCCGCCGCTGCCGTATTGCGTGTCATAATTCCATCCACATTTCTTCGGTCAATAATCCCACACGATATTTTAGGCTTTGAAGATGTGCGATACTGCGTTAAGGGTCGTCTGGGGACTGGACGCTGAGAACATACAGAGTCTGGTAATAATAACCTTTGGAGTGACGACAACTCGTGCAGGGTGCCGACAGCTTTTTAGGGTGCCGACCAATAAAGGTTTTTTTCTCGTCTGCCGATGAGTACAGGAACAAAGTGCCGACGAGGATTGGAGAGTTCGGTTCACGGCAACAGTATTCCGTGCATCAGCCTCATTTCCCGCCAAAACAAATTGCACACGCTTTGCTACCGGTTTTCATGCCGACGAGTCCAACCAAAATTTCAGAGGTTGGGTAAACGTGTTTTTATATAGACGGCACTTTGGGGTCGTAATATGTACAAATAATATGTGGCGATTGTTTGTGATGATAACAGTTATGTTTATAGCTTAGCAGTTTTAATTTCTGTAAACTTTAAAGTATAAGACCTGCGTTGAAGGTTTGTTATGAGACGAAACCCCGCCGAACTGAAATAAACTTACGAGTTTCACCCTTCGCCGAAACAGCATTGAAGCCGCTGTGAATATTGTCGAGGCGTTATACTAACTGTGATATCAATTGGTCTCGGTGTGAATATTTGGCGCCATTTTTTCTCTTTCTTTATAGATCAACTATAGGCGATAATGTGCGCTGTAATCTGAGCTTTGCGGCAACACGGACACTTGTTATGAGACGTTTTCTGTTTACTGACGAATTTGGCACGTTTATGCTCGCTTCGAACATGAAAGAATGAATGTTGCGGCATTCGATGTTTTCGAAAGCAGCTTGCTAGATCGTCACCGTCATCCACTGCCGCGTGAGTTTATCCTCAGAGTCGTCACTTCCACCTCGTGGTGTTTCTATGGGGAAAAATACATCACGGCGTACGGTATACAAGCGCACGTGGTTGCTAAACAAAACAAGAACACATAAAACCATCTCCTTCAAAGGGAAAGCTGATCGGAAATAAAATTCCATTAGGTGTTGTGACATCGCATCATGTGCCAAGCTTTTGTGCATATCCTGACGTACTATGGGCGACAAAGTATTGATGACTGTGGCGCCGGGGTCATCCGTCGTGCAACTATGACGCTTCTCTTGCTATCCAATCGCGTATACACCCCCCCTCCTCCCCACCCACCCCCTGATCACACCTACAATAGCTTGACACCCAATAACCTTTGAGCTACCGTCGTGAACCGCGAAATCTTACCGATCTTCCAACTGTTTTTTCACATTTTGAGGATGGACGAGAATAATTTTAGTACGGTGGTCCAAACGCACCATTGTATTTCAAACGCTTTCAAACGCGGACGAAGGTTATTTTTTAAATTACAATTGCGTGCGCGCGCATGCTGATGCGAATACTGAGACTTTGCCGCGTTCAGCTGGTAGAGTGCGTAAAGGTCAATGATAAACTCGAAAGAGTACCAACGTAATGACGTCATGTTGCCACGTTTTACAACAGTAGCTCTGACAATGTGTTGAAATGACTGGTTTATGAACAAACGAAATTATCCGAGGTAAAACCACACACGCGGTTAAAGGGAGGCCATTTCCAAAACAGTCATTTGCAGACCGAATTCCAATCCGGTTCGTGGGGGTTGCTTGTACCCGCAAACCCGAAGGGCATCTTTCGCCAGGCTTTATAGGTTCCGTAATTGTCCATTCCCCACAATGTTTTTCCTGCGGGGAATTTGACTGGTCAAAGTTGAACGAGCAGGTACGTATTTCTGTTTATGCCATTAGTCTCAAAATTGAGCTGTATTGAGTTCATTTTCCGAATGACCGATCACATAATCAACCATAGACTCCTGATAAATACTGCTAGTTGAAAGTAACAAAGAATTAATGTTATCCAATAATATTTTATTCCTAATTTATATGCGAAAACATATACCTGTTCATTTTAATTTGACTAGTATGTGTACGTTACTGTGTATTGTGTATAATGCAATATTTGAGGGTTACAACTTTCTAGACATTTCCATTTTGCAAGATCAGTTTTGAAGTTACGTTTCTGATAATGCCTGTTCCTGACAGTCAAATAAAGAGGCTGCTATAATAAGGCACACGTGACTTTACGAAGGAGACCTCATTGATCTTGGGCTACCCATTGTTCAGCCATCGACGGTGGTGGCGCTGTATATTCCACCCACGAAGCAGGGTGTATGAAACTGCATAGATCTGAACGGCAGAGGCGGTTAAAACGTTTCTAGTGTTTGGATACTATCAATAAGGTGACGACGCTTGGGTGGAGGTGTAAGTTGTCATGTAAAACGGTGGTTCCCAAGATTGATCGTCGGCGTGCTCTCCCACGAATATACTGTTCTCAGATAATTGCTACAGTCGCTGAGTTGTTACCGTATTCATAGTTTATCGATATACACCCATGAGACGGCGCTAATATAAAAAAAAGTATTGTTTGTGGTCCGGGTGAATCATTTATCTTCTCCCTGTCCGTCACCTATTGGTGCAAGGGTGACAGCAGGTTCTCTGCTGTACATTCTGGGCAAAAACGAATTTGCTTTGTCATTTCAACGCCGCCGAATGCCGCACGAGACAAATTTTACACGAATCAGGATGCTCAAGTTTTCAATTATGCTGCATCTTGAATGAAATCCAGTGGTGACTTTTTGAAATATAAATTGAGAATTTAGCTCGACGATGTTGAAATATCGATATATGGAATTCATGGGACATAAGTGCTAAAATAACTCAAATATCGTAACATTGTTTTATAGTCAACTCCTAAAAGAAATATTATGATTAAAATAGGATATTTCTCGAAGCATCCTCTCCTGAAAGAAACAGTGATTTGTATACGGTGAATCTCCCATCCTCCTTGTTCTTTCCCCGCCGCCGCCTCCTCCTCCTCCTCCCGCTCATCATACTCTTCCCGCGTCACGCCTGAACTGTCCGGGTCGCGGGGGATTGCTAACAAAGTGCCATCTAATGAGCGTAATTGTCCGTGGTTGCCCATTATAGCTCGGCGAAAAAACTGCCGCCCGGGAATAACATACCCGGTTACGGTCGCCCTACCGGCCTTTATGAAGACATCACGGTATACATGATGATGTCACATGGTTGGAAGGAGCGAAGGAGTGAAATGACGCAGAGAGGAAAGATTGCAATAACCACCTTCGCAACTTTCGACCTGGAGCTTAAACAACAGCACGTTGTATATCGCCTTCCTCTAGTGGTGCCTCTTTTCGAATAATTTCTTTTTTATTCGGTTCTTTCCTGACCTCGATGAAAAATGAAAACTGTTTCTTCTTTCGCTCATGATAACAAAAAAACACATAATACGCAATTCTCTAGACCAGGTTCTCATGTCTTTTACGCATTTGGACACACGATTTTCACTAAAAAATAGCCACCGGTCCCTATAGCTGCGTCTAAATGACGTCTGAGGTCAAAAACCCTTTCGCGGTGAGGACGATGACGCTAATACCGCAAACCTCGTCCCCGCAACGATAGCCATTCACTTCAACAGCTACTCGAGCTTGAGTCTCCTTCCACGGGTGAACGTACATTGTTACTGAGCGTCCGTCTCGCGGGAAAACATTGAGTTTTAAAGTGATTCCGGTTGATCGGGTGGATTGGCCGTTGACGTCTCAAGGCTGCGGATATTAACACCGCGAACGGTCTTCGAACAATGCCCTGACTTTTAACTCCTTCGCTAGAAAAAAAGGAAAAAAACGATGATTCGTCGATTATTGGGCGATAACGGACCTAAACAAGCAGCAATCATGTATTTTTCACCGTAAGGTGCGCGGATTGAGATAGCCGACTGCCTCCAGGCCCTCTATTGACACTGGGGCGACGAACATGGCGGTCGGATGGCTCGAGGCGCACAGTGCCGCTGTCGTACGTTTAGACGAAATCGCCATCTTGGTTAGACCTCGATCTTGATATACATGTACATGTATACACGGCATTTTTCACATACAGAGTTGGCATTTATTATGGAGTACATTTTTGTATACGTGCGCTACTTGAATTCCGGAAGCCAAAATACTTAACTTGTGTTTTTCAAGTTTACGATTTAGTGTTTTTCTAATTAGGTGAGATTGATAATTAAACTCAGGAATACACAGACCTGAAACCACCAGCTATAAAGCCAGACAGTACGGGGATGTGTCCAATGGGTGTCCGTACTTACAACAAGAAGAAGGAATGACGGCCGGCTGCGGCAGTTGGTATTCCATGGCCGTACGGCTGAGGTGCTATTGACAGCAATCAACTAGGACGTTTTGCCGCTGCTAAAGTAAACAAAATATAAAAGCATTAAAAATGTACTTAGGAGAAAAGTTACATTTGGGTACAATGTCCCGTAGATCGTCGACTTATACAAAGCACGTATACCCGCAATCAGGCAAAAGAACATTATTTTGGACTGTTTAATGTTTTAGGCTCCCGTTGCCACTGTCGATCTCCTCCATACCTCGAGAATAATTAATGTTTAAGAAACTTCTGAACCCGTTTCCATTAGGAGGTGTTTCCCAGCCGGAAATCCTCACGATGCACTCCCCAAGCACATCACTTCTATTTTACCGTGGCCTCTTCAATTAGGCGCGGGAACGAAGGTGCCCCTTAATCACATTAAAACGAATCTCGTGAGTGCGTGCCTCGCACGGTGATCGTGTGAGCGTGCACTGTGCCTGCGCGATGATCAACCGCCGGTATTAACGGCATGGTAATTTGGTTTTAAACTTTAACCCTTTGTATGCTACAATACTAAATCCTGTTTTTTTATTGGACATTTTTAAGAATAATTGTAAGAAATGTTGTTGAACACTGTAACATTGTGATCAGAACACTGTCGTTTTATGGTGAAATAATCAACGTTTACACCTAGCTATATCCACGCTCATAAGTCAATAGTTTTGCAGTTTTTCTTCTCAATTCGCCGACCGAAGTTGCCAATAGCATGCAAAGGATTAAACCTTCATCTATTTTCTGCAGGTGTAGTGATTTCTGGGTGGATCTGCTAAATGATATTTTATTTAGTGCCGGTAATACTTCACCTCGACTTGTACCGAGGAAATTGATTCCATAAATAACAGACGTACGGAGTGTGGAAATGGGAGGAGGTGAAGGGGGATGGAAACTAAGCCTGTGGGCGGTTGGACTTCATTTTCAGTAAAGCCACTACAAAATTGCAATATTACTTATTTACGCAGCTTGAAATGAAAACAGTGATTCTATGCATTTTTATACAGAGAAAACAAACTAATATTATTGAACAACCCACGCAGACGGGTTCGGCTGCACCGGAAAGGATTTTCTCGATGATGGGAAATAGACATTGAAAATGGATCAGTGATTTCTGACGGATGTAAATGACGTTAGAAGATCATCTAAGATTGCACGTTATACCAATAATATACGACACACGGGTACATTATTTCCGGCTGTTTTTAAGAAACCAAAATGAATAAAATGAATGACAATGTCGGTGCATGTATAAAATTGCAAGTATTTTAAATCAAAGGCGGGGTATTTTAGAGACCCTTCTTTCTATTTTCTCTCTGTAGTTTCTCGAGAGAGCCACTGTGTGATTCACAAAGATGTACCACTGACGTGAGGTTTTAATGCACCTATTTCTATGATGATTGGTTGCATGGGGATTAACGGGAAACTGTGTTACAATTGGAGTTCTCGCATTATGACCGCATGGGGGCGTCCTATTTAACCGCGTGGATATCGGCCTAGAGTAACCTTTCAATGCTTCATATCCGTCCGTGTTGATCAGACAGTTTGAGTTGAAGCACCTTCTCACATGGTTTAAATGAATAATATTCTACCTGCTTGTATCGGATAATCTTACCGTTTATCGGTAATTGGAAACAGGGAGTGTTTTGTTGGGCCACTCTGGAAGGATGGTATCACCGCAGATTTGGACCGGAATCGAGCGAGCACGACAACATCGTCTTGAGAGAGTTAGGCAAACACTATCGTGTCGACGACTGTTATAGTATTCGACCAACCAATTCATGCTTCCCACCCCTACCCCTACCCTGTATGGTGGAATATTCTGGAGCGTCTTACCTTTGCCATCAATGTTTACCGGAGTGCGACTATTTAGATCCCTCCCTGTGTTCGACAGACAACACCAGTGTGTGTGTGTGTTTTGCGAACACCTTTTTATTTTATGGCGCCAATCACATCGACACGGCGTGTCCAAACGCTTGTTCAAATTCGTTATACCTCCCCCGCGCTCTGGGTTGTACATGGCGCAGACGTCTTTGAATTCAATCGGGTGGGAGGGGAGGGGGGGTTCGTTTCGGCTATGCGATTAGAATCGTAACTGAATGATTCAACCGTTGTTCAATCAAGATAAACCTGTATAACTGGTAATAATTTTGCCGCTATTGAATTCGCAGTGTTGGTGTTTGTAGTATGGCCTACGACTAGCGATGGAATCGGACGTATAGCTTAACAGAATAAGTTTGCCCATCACGATCATCGTTCAACCAATTTAAAAATGTCGATAACGACTTTTCGCAGAATAAATCGTAGTTTACGTACCACCCTGTTTCAGTCCGATTTCACATTGAGAAATCCTGTTGAATTTATCATTAGGTAGGTCTGTCCCTGTTTATCTAACATATACATAAGCAAACCTCTGTATCTACCGGCGTTGGCGGCGTGCCGAGTGTCCGTGCGTGCCCAATGTGCTCCGACGGTTATGGACACTAACCGACGGAGGGCGCCCGCCATGTCGCAAGGCAGACATAATACTATTTGTGTGGGGGTATTTAGGTCAACAAACATGTTGGTGCAAATAATTTGTGTTCTGTCTAGACACCGGAGCAGACATCTTGGTTCACCCGCGGATGTTTTTTGTGTGGCACAGGCGTGCTTACACCATGTAATCTCAGAATTAGCTACCCTATACTCTTATCAATTCGCTATTATTTAAGAAAACTAAAAGAACGACAGTGTGTGTGTGTGTCGACAAAATCGAGATTATATCCCTGGTTTGGAAGACGAGATTACATGCTTTTATTTTTACTAGCTTTTCCTGGAAAAT
>JAVCKS010090070.1:0-13800 GCA_032273685.1 Pteraster tesselatus | reverse complement strand
AGATGGGTGTAATTTCGGACAATAAACAGTGATCTGCAGCACCCTGCAAATATTCTCAGAGTGAGGCCAATATTCTCGGAGTGAGGCCAACATTTCAGAGTGAGGCCAACATTTCAGAGTGTGAAATTACTTAACTTATTTAAATAAGTTAGTTTTTAAGTTACATTAAACTACATTATGTTGTTGCATTATTGTTAGGGTAGATCCATTATTTACTTTGTAAATTCACAACATTATAACATTGTTACAATTCAAAACATCAAACAAATATTCACTGTGCAACAACATGATGTATCATTAAGAATGCCCAGAAACATGTGATATACTCTACCCAAAGGATTAGGAATGCGCTGCACCTAAATAGCTTAGTCATAATACCATTGATCAGTAGGAAAAACATTGCTTTCATGAATGTTAGAGAATGACTCACGTCAATGTTTGGCCCAACCACCCCTCGGGCATTGACATGAAATCATAAACAAAGTGAACAATTTTCAGGCATGGCTTTTCTTTGCTGAATTATGTAAGGTTTTACATTGTAGTGGTACTTTAGTTAACCTATCAATATATTATTTATTTAGAATGATCTGTAATCTGTATATAAATGATTGTGTTATTATATTTTTTTCCCTACTTTTTTAGCTGTCAGAGTAGGCAGATATTCCAAGAAGCAGAAAGCGAAGAATCTTGCCGAGATCGAGAGCCTGTCCACCAAGGAGAAGATACGTGAGAGGGAACAGCGCGACCGGGAGATGTATGCCCTCATACAGAAACTGGTATGGGCGTACGACGGAACATGTTTCACCAACAGTGCGCTAGCACACGTAAGTGTTTTATTTGTGGGTTGGTTTTTCACGACCAAGGCTGAACCGGTCTAGAACAGGGTTTGTTTGTGGGCAAAACCCATAAATAAGTATTTCTTTTGTTGGGCTTAGTTCACTGAGCATCCACAATACAAGCTGACCTTTTTGGATGAATCATCTAAACAGCTACAGCCATTAATGTTCAATCCTAGTTTGGGTATTATAACTTTTTTATATATTGCTTTTCAATTGGGTGTTATTTCTTACACAAGCTGCCCACTATTGGAGGGTGATTGTATTGGCAATGTCCACACCCATATGGCCATGCCCTCAGGGAAAGGGCAGACTCCCCCCCCCCCCCTCAACCCACCTAAAACCTGATGTATAAGACCCCTAACCAATTTGTATATGACCCTCAGTGTGGGCATTGATTTTTTTACTGTAGCCATTTCATTCCCCTGAGTGAGAAGAGTGTTTTCTTTCTCAGGGACCCCCACGTAACAACCACAGAACACATCAAGACTCAAAGCGACACGTGAACAATTTCTTGTCATTTTCCCTCTTCCGAAACAGTTGAAACTGAAACAGTCGGATAGCTCTCCGGAATCGACCCAGAATCAGATGTCTTTCCTCGTGGCTCAGCGGCATGCCCTGATGTCGCCGTGCACCGACCCACAGCTCATCTTCGCCCAGATCTGCACCGTCCGTTCGTTCCTGACCGACGTGATCACTCCCTCTGTAGTCAATGTGGTCAAGTTCAGCAAGCATCTAACGGGCTTCTGTGAACTCCCACAGGTAATAATAATATAAGTTCTTTATAGCGCAATTCCAAGAATGATCATTGTGCTTCACAGACACTATTAACCTGGTCATAGGGCCAATATCATTCCTGTAACTTTCACAGGTAAAATTGTCGGGCCTGTTTGGTTTGGTTAGGACTGCCTAAGGTCGAAATACCACATACTGCCCCCACTAGATGGCCACTATTTGATGAGGTGTATTTGTCTCAGGAAGGGTTGTAGTTTTCAGATTCTAAACCAGCAGGCAGTATTTAGGATGGACAGACATGCATGGATCTTATCTACTAAAATGATTTTCTTTGTTTTCCCAGGAGGACCAAATGACCCTCCTCAAAGCTGGTTTCTTTGAGATTTGGCTCATCTGGACAGCTCCTTTTCTGAGCATCGTTGAAGAAGATGTTATCACCTTTGGTGGGCCCAAGGGATGCGAGGAGACGTACACCTTCAGGCTGTCTCACCTACGGGGGATGGGTGAGGAGGAGGCATTCTGGGATATAGTCTTCGACTTCGTACGCAATTTTAATGCACTTGAAATGATTAAGGAGGAGTTGGCCATCTTCACATCGATTATCATCTTTTGTGCGGGTGAGAACGGAATACCACAAATGTCATAGGTCAGGGAATTTAAAACCGGGCAAAACCTTATTTACCTTTAAATGTAAAAAACTGTTTTACATTCCGTTTTACAAATAGAGGGCTGTAGCCACAGGAACACTGGACACGAACTGGTATTAAAAAACAAGACTTCCTTGTTTTTTGAAATCACCAGTGTCACTAAGACTGAACTGTTGGTAGTTTTCGGGAAATAGAAAATTAGCACTAGGGCTGTCCAGGTCAATGAATGTAAAATCTCTATACTAAGAAGAGTAGCAAGACAAAGCCCCATTGAGTTACCACGGTCTTGTCCTTCCAACAGATCGATATGGATTGAAAGAGGTCCAAAAAGTGGAGAGAATACAGAGCGAACTCGTAGAGGTACTCAAGCGCGAGGTAACACGTCGCGACTGGAAGCACAAACAGCTGTTTGCGCGCCTTCTCATGCAGGTAACGTCGGTACGCGCCGTCTCAATTACTTTTAATAAATGTGCCAATAAGTTTCGTCATGCCTGGCCGCATTTACAGATCCCCGCACTCCTAGAAGAAATCCTTAATTACGAGTACTAAAAAACATTGTCACCGTCCAAAATAGTATGTATTGGTTATAATAAAATGTTGTAAAGTGTCCACCCCTTTTCACCTCCCCCTCCTTTAAACCGTAACAAAATGCAGCACTCAGACAATATTACGGTGCCTTCCACAATTTGTAGCACCCAGGTGTAAAAATATGGCTACCCGTGAGAGTAAAGATTAGATATCTCCAATTCTCAACTGCCGAAAATTTGATACCATGTCCCTACGATCAGGATTAGTCATGTGAAGCGCTTTGAGGCATACATGTATAGATATAGTGATACAAATGTATAAGAATTTATTCACGTAATTTATAGCAACTCAGTACTGGGACAGTTTTCCTTCCTCATATGCCTTATAACAATATTTATATTATAACTACAGTGTATGTACAATATATGGTTTATTTTTCTTAAGATTAAATTAAAGTGTGTGTCTGTGAAAACATGATTTGAGGAAACATTGTACTAATAAATGTAATGCAATCTGGGAAAACCCTTCACATAGTGGGAAAAATCAGAAATACAAATTAAAGCTTAGGATGAGCTCTTTCAAGAACTGTTTACCTTTTCTCTTTCTGGATCAAAAATTATGAGCAATTACAGTGGAAAATTTTGCGCAAACAAGTTCAGGTTTAGATCTTAATATTCCGGGAATATTGACTCAAAAATCAATTTATTTGTGCAAATTTAAATCATTCCTAAAAAATGTTGTTGGGGTAATGTTGGATAGTTAAAGAATACATTTCACGCTAGAAACAGATTTTCATTTTAAAAAATGGATTTGAAACTATTTTCCCAATTTTCCCAAGATAGCATCTTGTGACATCCGACGGGTTTTCCTAGATCGCATCACAAATAATACAGAAAAGTTTATGGTACAATTTTATACCACAAACAAATAAAAAAGTGTACTTTGAAGTTTAAAGGTTGGCAATTTCTTTTAATGAGGTATTAGTACCGGTAATTGTACTTTATGTAAGTATATTTTTGTAAACACTTGTAAATAATTTGTGACAGATATATATTTACTTTACAGGGCACAATGGGCCATCATAAATATGATAAATATTTTATTTCCATATTATTTTTGCTTCTCATTGGCCCTGGAGATTATTTTTATTCACAGTTAACACAATGAGAAACTATGGAAATAGGAGACAAATTGATGTATATTGTGGATGCTAGGAAAATTATATACATAAGGGAACCAACAGCAAATGATTTACCTGTGAGCATGACAGATCAGTTACATATCAATACAAACAAAACACACCCTCTGAGCAGCCTGCACTAAGCATTTAAAGAACCTTCAGAAATGGCAATTTACACCACCATGCAGGGCCACCATTTTCTGATGTCAATATCTGATGTACTACCAACACAATCCATTACGTTGCCAAGGTGCACTATGGCACGAAAATAATGTTTTTTACCTACATTTATTAGGTCGAATTATTTTCCGCAAAGCTCTGGATGTTTTCGCTGGGACTTCCCCGCTCAGATTTATCCAACCAAAAGGCTGGCAGTACTACCACAGCAGCATGGTGGATTGTATTGTTGTCTAGTAGTACATCACTTTGATCTCAGACCTCGTTCAATTGGTAATAGAGGGCACTGAAAAGCTCAGTGGGTATCTTTTTTTACTCCGATATCAAATTTAACTTTAAACTGCCTGACCTTTGGTTCCCTTTAAGCTATTCCTTCCCCCCCCCCAATAGGCTGGTCCTACTATAACCTAAATGCATAATCGCACATATTAAGCATGTATATATATATATATATACATGTAACTGATATTATATATTTATACACATAAGTGCCACCAAAGACTATTTTACTGATATTTAATCCATGACATTCCAGTGTAACCCCCTTTATGGAGGGATTTGTATACTAGGTAGCATTGCACACTACAGTTAGGGGGAAAATATCAAGGATGGGAGTGTTTGCATGCCACACCCATCTTGAAGCAGTGTTTAGTACATGTCTGTTCTTGTGTAGTGTTTTAATTAATATTGTAGCAATAATGTAGTTTCTATTACAAGTTGAGACCTTTTGTGAAAGGTATTATACAGGATTGCCGGTACCGTGGTGAAAATGCTTACTGTAATATAGAGTTGATAGTATAATATCAATGAAATATTTGAGAAAATTACCCCCTAAAAATAGGCAGTCTAAATACGCTGTAACACATGTTCGGGGCACGCTATTCGTAGATACATAGAGTGGCGCTGTTCCAATTACGTAAAATTCAAAAAACTTTACCCAATCCAAACACTGCCATCCTATTCTGTTCTCAATACTTCGAAAAGGCTAATGGACTGACCCTGATGAATTACCGGTAGATCAAAGGTTTTCAAACTTCCGGTTAGTAACCGATTACCGGTAGTGTTTGCAAATTATCCAGCGCTGCCCTTAGGCCTTAGATAAATAGATTATAAATAATAATAGAAGGAATGGAAATTCAAATCCCTAAACAACGGCACCAATTTGAAAGGATGTTTTGTATGTTTCTGGGAAAAAAATAAGCTTTGTAGTCCAACCTTGTATGAGAAATAGCTGATTGAAGGACATTATTTGCTCTCTTTGTTGTTAAACTGTTTGGCAATGGATACATAACGGCGCATTGAACTATGAAAGTATTCCTGCTAACATACAAAGCTGAGGGACAAAGACATGCTTTACATTGTCATATCTCTACATTTTGAACAGTTTAAGAGCAGATACAGCAATTTTTTTTTCAAAATCTACTACAAATTTGTGTACCGTACATGAATGAATTTAACCAAACAATTGAGTTTTAAAAAAAATCCACATAATTTTAAGTTTTTTTAACATTATTTGGCCAGTTCTATATTTTGTTTCAAATGTACCACCTACATCTTCAATGAAAACGATGAACTACGTAAGAAAAAAAAAATAGGAGGGGGCAATAATTTTATTTTGTTTTTAATTTTCTGCTTTTTTTTGGTCAAAAGTAACACTGATTATAAATGATAAAAAATTGTTACTACTTGCGTTTAATCATGGTTAAAATGTACATATTATACATTCTGTTCGACAAATTTGAGTATGTAAATATTTAAATATTGATCCTTCTGCTGGACAGAAGTGGTTGTTATTTTTCTAATTAAAAATTCAATATATTTTGGTTTTTCATTGTTTGAGGAATATTGTTGTGCGCAAAGTTTCAGCAATGTCAGAGTAAATTTCTTGCAGGACAGGAAAACTATTAACACACAGTTTCTAGAAAGTTATGTGTTTTGTTCAATCATTGCAAGGCAACTTGATATTAATAAACAAATAATATTGGTTTAGCGATAATCGTTGTGTGAGTACTGCCATAAAAATCTTGAGAAGAAATACCAAAAAAAAATTTACAACTGGTCACCACTTGCCGATATATACACCCACCCAAGGCCCACCCCAAAACCAACCCAGCAACTGCCCAAATAACCATAGGGTGTTTTCCTTTTATAGAAAACATTTTCCTATATAACTTTTTTTTCTCTGATCAATTGAACTATTTAGTAAATAAACTGAAAGCAATCTGTGAATGACCAGCCAAGCTATTGCTCTTTTTGACATTTTGTTTGACCTTTAATATGCCTAAATACAAAAGACAGGTTTTATAAAGAAAATGGGGGTGGGAGGGGGTTGAAGGTCAGTTTAAGGTTAGATTAATCAACTTGTGCAAATGGGGTGGGGCAGAGATTGAATGCCATTTGCAGTATTGCTTGTTAATTTAGCTGGTTTTATATTGATTTTAGTTCACCTCATGAAAAAATCACTTTCGGAGATGCGATCATACCATTACCGTAACCCTTTCCTTACCAAAAAAAAAAAAAGGACCAGCTAATTGTGTACAATGTAAGCAACGTTGACTGGTATCCATGCCAATTCTTTTCGTCGAGTATCCAATGGTAATGAAAGGATTAAGGCTCCCATTTTACCAAATTAATTGGAAACCGGTCTGTTTAGAGGTTACGATTGTTAGCGTAGCTACTATCTAGAGAGGTCTAGGTACTAACCCTGGTTCAGAGGCCTTAGTCAGTTCCCACACACAGCAGATTGTTTTTGATGATGGCAGTGACCGTCTTTGCAGGAAGACCGTTGACATTCTTCAGCTCGTCAATCTACACAAGAAGACATCAAATACATAATTTATGAAACTATTCAAATAGTATAGTGTGACCCTGCTGGGCAGACTCAACCGAAATCATCGGAGAAAAAAACATTGCTTGTATGGCCCCATCGACTGCCATTCAAACCAAAGAGGGTCTTAAATTAACTACCGTTCCCAATTTAAAGAATTTAGTCGCACCATTGAGCTTACACAGTGATGTATCTCTGACTTCCTCACTGCCCGAGAATTCCACTGCACTCAACTGTACAGCAGGAAACAATACTGAGGAAATGTCAGCAAATACATAGATCTCTTACTGAAATCTCTTTATGCATGCAAACAAGAATGTTTATCTCCAACGCGCAGCTGTAACTCCAAAGTGGCGTAGACTCACCGTGGTAAACTGGCCGAACATTTGCCTCCAGTCGTAGATGAGACGTGCCCTCTTCTCCCCAACACTCTGCAGGGCCTTGAGCTGACGGACCGTACCCGTATTCAGCAGGTGGATGATCCCTGCGGCGTGCTTGGCCCGCAGTTCAGGGTTGGGCTGTAGCAGCTGCTGGGGACTGTTCTCCTCGTCGCCGGGCATAGCCCCCGATGAAGGGCGGACGATCTTGCTCGTCTTTAAGAACTGCACTGCGGGTGTGCTCCCAGACGTCTTGGTGGGTTTCTGGACGGTGTTGGCGGGGGAAACAGGCACTGGTGGAGACATAACTGAAATTAAGAAGATTAACCCCCTCAATAGTCTATTCATGTGGGAACATGACATCAATGTACATCATCTGGGAGTTTAGAGTTTCCTCGATGTTTCTAGGCTAACAAGAGCAACCTAGAGGTGTGCACAGTTGAGCTGCACATTGATCACTTGTTGTGGTACAGAGAGGGCGCTATTACATAGCTAAGGAATTCAAAACAGTGCTGTAATTTTTGGGGGTAAATGTGTACAAAAATAAATTGGTTTGTTGAATTTTTCTGATCGAGATCTTTAACTGCACATACTGAGCAGGATAACTTAACCTCCACCAGCCAAAAATGTTTGTTATTATCTTACCATTGAGGGGCCTAACAGCTGCTCTCGGCCTAACCTTCGGCCTAACATCCGGCCTGTAAGTAGGCAAAGTTCCAGGGGAGTTTGAGTGTGATCCGAGAGCTGCCGATTGGTCCACATTGGTCGTGGTGTGATGAAATAGGATTGACCGATCTTTTTGCAACTGTACGATAGGAAAAAAAGAAGCGACACACTGTCCTGATGTACTGTCCTATTTGAGACATTTCCCTCCACGGTTACACACATTTTTGACAATACTACAAGGAATTAAGTAGTTGGGTTGTACTCCATTTGTGAGGAATGGCGACTAACCACAAGACCAGTTGCTGGTCGTTTTTACACAATAATCCGCTGTGAGCGGCTTGCCTTCACAGATGAGAAGTTTCAGTCGCTGTGACTGGCTTACCATGGGTCATGTTAAAGGTCGTGCTACGCTGCGAGTATATTACAACATTAAAATTTTTTTTTTACCTCTGACAATTGCCTGCTGCTCTCTCTAAGCTGTTGAAGAATCTGGTCATTCTGCTGATCATGTGATGTCTTAGCCTGCCCCTGATTGGACGAGGAGTCTAGTCTCGTCATGATGTCAGCCTCCAATGACTGCAGTCGCTTCCTCATGTTCTCTTCGAAGTTTGCTTGTCGACGCAGGAGTGGGCTGATTGGGTCGAAACAGAACGCTGTCAGCATAGTTCATTAAGGAGTGCACATCCCTAAAGGGGTACTGTGTCACGAAACAAATTCAGAGGCCGGCAACAATCTTTTTACCCAAAAAATGTGCCTACATACGAATTCGTATAAAATGGTTCAAATAATGTTTATACCTCTCAGAAGAAATTGTCGGCACCGATTTCAGGTTTGTAAGATTTTCCTGAATGCATACTAGAATCAGTACAGTAGGGCCTACTTTCATTTATTTGTTCTGATGATCTAACTTTGAAAACCTAACAATGGAAACTTGGCAAAAAATCTTTGTTGGGTGACAATAATGAGCTAACATAACAGGCAAAAACTGTTTCTCATCGTATCTGCGGGTCTAGTGATTCAGGGAAAACCCTTGGAGAAAAAAAAATTGTGTCTCCCATACACCTATGGGTACTACCTAGTAGATGTAATTAAAACCCATAAATTAACTACTCTTGCCAAAGGGCTCATTATCAATCTTAAATAAATAAATAAAAAAGAGTAATAATTACCTAAGAAATAGCATCTCTCCTTGTGCTTTTTGACAACCTGTGCTTCCATTTCTGGTCCTCTTTGGCTGTGAACACGCTGCTGTATTCCTAGCGTTATCATTACTAACTCTCTTCAGTGGAGCACGAACTGGTGATCTTTCTGAAACGACAAACACACATTGTCTCTCCCAAGTTATTAATATAATCTTAAAATGCAACGGCAACAATTTTGTAATTTAAATTAAAGAATGTCATTGTCTGCAACAGGCTCCGAACAGCTGTAACTTGAAATGGAATTAAATATTCGTCCATTAATCTTTTACAATTTTCTTGAAGAGTTTGGTTTTAAAATGCTATGAATCCATTTTGTTTGTTTAAAAAAAAATTCTGGTTTGGTGAAGTGATAGCAACAAAATATATTCATTTTATTATTATTCATTTATAACTATTAATTATACATTCCGTAGTCATAGAGTTGATAAATATCTACTAAAACATAAGTTGTAATGCCAAACTCTTCCAAACCAACCCGTGGATTCTTTAGTGAAAGGCCTGTTGACAACGAGTCGAGATTTAGAGGCAAAGTTCAGCGCCGTGTAGGTCTCCATGTAACTGCTTTCCTCCGGAGCAATATTGGTGATCATGCAGGCGTGGGCACTGCCACCGAGGGAGTCCTGAAGAAGACGGGTCAGCTTGCTGTCTCTGTATGGTATACGACCCTTCAAACCAAGTATGAACACACTTATTAATGAGAGAAGGGAAAAATGGCAATTTGGGTTAGCGATACAAGAGTTAGAGAATTTGTTTTTTTTAAATCAGAATGACATACTGTAAAGCCAAAAAAGGGTGATAATTACAAAAAGAATGCTGTATTTCTGTAATAATAATCATATTGTATTGGGTATTTCTGATTTCAGTACAAACACAACTCTCTGATTTGTTGTCCTGAAAGTAAACATTATGCGATATGGCGAAATAGTACCGGTACATGGATCAGAAACTCTATCACCTTGAAATGAGAGTACAGTCACAAACTGACAACATTCTAAATTTTGTATTTCGAAAATGGCAGTGGTAATTCTAATGGCATTGGTTTGACAACGGGTACACACAACAGAGTATGCGAAAGATCAACCGTAATATAAGACTTATAAAATTGCAAGAAACATTTCCGGAGATTTATTTAGTAGATGATATTCATACCAAACCCTGGTTGAGTGCATCCACAACTTGACCAAGAACGAACAAAGACGTGTTTATTGCTCCACTTTCTTTCAATCTTAGGACCAAAAATAAAACAAATTCAAGTGTTAAGTTTGACTTAATTTTAAATTCAGTACAAAGAAAACCCCTAAGTTATTACACACTATATTTTTGTGTTACTATTTGTGAGTGTCGCTTGATAAGTATATCACCTATTATCCTTTATTATGAGCGTACAACGTGGGTCATTCCACCAGGTTGGGGGCACGATGGGTGACAGTGTCCCTTGTTTAACGTCAGTATAAATGTATCCCGTATTATTCTGAATCACATGAAGCAGACTTTCAATAACAGGTAAATACTGCCACGTCCAAAGCTAGTTGTACCTGATTCCTTGGTTTCCCGTCTTTTTATTGTTCTCGCTGCCTGCTAGGTCAATCAGGTAGGCTTTACCGATTTGTTTCGTGAACGGTGATACCCGTCGCTTTTTAATGACCTATGGAGCACAATCATGCACAGACACAATAGAATAAATGGCTGGTAGTGAATTCAACACCACTCTACTCTTTAAAGATGTACTGTCCGATTTCAGACCGATCGCACGTTGAGAAATAATTTTCAATGTTGCCCTTGTTATTAGCTATGTATATGGCATTAACAAAATCTCGCTATGGTTAGTTCACGATTAAGTTTCTACCTGCCATGTATCATTTTAAAACTGATAAGCAGAAGAAGCCTACTGAATTATCACTTCAACATTAAAAATTATTTCTTAAGGTGAACTCGGTCTGAAATCAGTCGGACAGTAAATTTTTAAACCTAAGTCTTTTAAAAAGTACATTTTTGAGCAGTAAATAACTTTTTTCCTATTCAGTTACGGTAAAAAATGTCATGATAAATTCAACTTCTAGATATGCTTTATGATTTGGTTTTATGAAAGACAAATAATTAAACTGTTTTCTGTTTTGGCAATAAAACGAAATGTTACCCTGATCATCACAGATAACAATTCTAGAAATGACATTGTAGGGTTGATGGTTTTGGGATGAAAGAGAAAAGCTTACTTTGAGCATAAGAAGAGAGTGGCTTCTACTGGATCTGCTGTTTAGTTTTGTTGCTGCTGTAGTTCTAAAACGAAAAATAATAATAATACAGTAACAACAGTAACAACAGGCATGGAAAATTGAGCCGCTGTAAAATCTTAACGGGAATGTCCCAAATAGCATTATTTCAGCTTAATTTTTGTGTCAGGTGACAGGAAAGTCATCAACTGCAACACTCTCTCATCATTTATGTTGGACTCTAGTCTCGAGAGATTAAGCCTGAAGCCTAACACCACTACTTTTCACCTGTTCTTGCTGGCAGGAACAAAGAGCTCGTGGAACTGCTGCAAGGATGTCACTGTCTTCTCGGCCAGGTTCGGGATGAAGATGGTTCGATCGCGATCCTCGCGAATTGCAAGGTCGTGATCTTTGACCTCTAAAAGGTCGAACACCTGTGGGATGATATGAAAGCAATCAATCAGACATTGCCATTGGTCACTCGATTATACGCTGAACTATTCTATTGGTCGGAGACACGTCATTTCCACGATCAACTTTAAGATATTTTTAATAGAAAGTTTCTAGGTTATAATGTGTGGTAAATCCTTAGATTAAATACAGCTCATTTTCATCAAGCCAGTCAAAAATGATGTCATGGTAGCAAGCTTAAAAACTGTACACCCTGCATTCTTCTAGATACTCCCCCGATGGTTACGGTACATGTACTGAACTATAATACTTCACCAAAATTCATCAACAATAGTCATTACCTTTTCCTGGTATATCTCAAGGTATGAGAAACTAAGACTGTACAGCCAGTCTTTGTCGCTGTTCTCCTTGTTTTCGATCAGGTTGAAGATGCTGTTGACCGTCCTTGGAATAATACCAGGATTTTCACCAGTTCCCAACATTGTATGTGTTTTGCCTGTATAAAAGAATGATTAGGTAGACATTTTTAGTTAAAATGTAGTATCTAGACGTCACTCTCAATTAATTTATACCGATGTAACAAGTGACACTGCCACAAATCATGGAATGATGGAATGGTGGTATGGTGGTATGGTGGAACGGCCCAGGCTGTGCACTCATTATCCATAACAACAATTGGTAGAACGGCCAAACTTATAATACACAAGTCAACACAACAGTGTGCCTCTAAGTAGCCTACCTGCGCCTGTGGGTCCGTAGGCAAATATACTAGTGTTCTGACCGCTGAGTATTTTTCCAGCCAGTGGTTTGACACATTTCTCGTACACATCCTGCTGTCTTGACGACGAATCAAAAAATGCATCAAACTTGTACTTGATGGTCTGTCTCGTATCCCTCCAGTTCCATATCTCGAGTGACGAATCGTCTGGACCATGGACACATGCTTTGTTCTCCTTGTTCGCAATTGGTCGAAGGCGGACAGCGACTTTAATTCTTGCCGCCAGTGGTCTGCGGCTATCTTTTGCCGCTGCACTTGACATCTCTCTGTTTATCTCAAAGAATTATTTAAATTGCTCACAAAACTATTAACTAATTAAAGAGAGGTTGCAACTGTTTTTTATGCAATGTCCATTGCAACCAATAATGTTATCGAATATTGTTATTGCTAGTGCTACTGTTTAATATCAAAATAAATTACGTCAGATTTATAGCGAATTTTATTTTTCATTAGGCCTAAACTTTCAAGTAGAGCACAGATAGGGCGCGACATAGACGCCTATTCTAGCCAGCAAATTTAATCAAAATAAACCTTCACATTTAGCATAAATTTGACGTGTTCTAAACTGCCATGTTTTTAATTGTTTAATATCTAGCATATTGCTAGGCCTAGTACCGATATTTACCTTTTTTAACTAGCAAAAACAAACAAGAACGGACGATCAGTGCATGTATATATGTACGCAGTGCAGTGCGATTAGTGCATGGTATGGTATTTTCACGAATCAAATTTGCCAATTTTATTTTACTCTAGCTCCTCTCAACCAATCAGCTATACAGGAAAAGTAATGCGTTTGTTTCGCACATGTTGTACTCTCTACTCCAAAAGCAAGATGGCAGCGCCCTAGGATTGTTTACTGGCACGGCAGTCGCGTGTGGTTTATCTTCCAAGTTCCAGCCAGCAGGTAACTAACGAGTAACATAAGAAACAAACGAATAGTGATTTGTTTCGTTTCCTCATAAAGTGAGGTTTTGGCCTTTTGCAGTTATACAAACTTAAAATTAAAGGCTCGAATTCCTCTTCGCATTATGACCGATAAGAAGAATAACGCCCTCAATGGAGCATTTATTGACATTCACCAAACATATAGGTATAGTCAAGTACATGTAAACAAGTTTAAGGGGGGGGGGGGGGGAATTGGGGGAATCAAAACAAGCCACAAACACTGTAAAACAATTAGTACACTAAAAGTAAAGTATATACGCAAAATAAACCGAGTCCCCCAC
>JAVCKS010090047.1:20107-33584 GCA_032273685.1 Pteraster tesselatus | reverse complement strand
TAAAACCAAAAAAAAGAAATTATAATAATTGTCACCACGTGACTGGTTTTTCCATGCTGCCACACATTTTAAGGAGAGTCGTACAATTAAAATGTTTTAATATTTCAGAGTAACTGTCATACCAGGGGAGGCAAGGAGTTTGCGTCCTGTTGATTGTGATGCCCCTGGTTCTGATGATTTGACGGAGGGGTCGATAGCAGAGGTCTGCCCCCCATTGGGGGCGGGCCCTGATGGAAATGGGGTGGCGGGGGCGGCATATTGACCTTTGACATCGGGGGGCCTTCACCAAGCTCAGCCATCAGGGACATGTACTACAAGAGAAACAATAAAAAACTATTAAGCCTTTGGTCATAATAGTGGTAAAAGTTATTCACTAATAATAAACTTATATGTCTCACGATAGTGAGAACGCAAATGGGACCGATGTTTCGATTGTGTATCAATAATCTTCGTCAAGTGACGTCATGTTTGCAGATATTTCCATTAGCGGCCATCTTGTGGGTACATCGTAAATTTTGAGACAGGCAAAGAACTGGAGGAGAGGGTGGTAATTCAGCCACTGACATATCTGAACGAAGGTTTTTAAAAATCTTCAAAATAGATGAACCTAACCAACACTCAAAGATTTTATTTCGAACAAACATAGAAGCAAACATACTTGTACTATCTGAATCTACCATCTTTAAAATATACAAAACCCAAGAGAGTAGGACCTGCAGCCGAACTTTGTTTCACGTAGTCCAGCTTCAAAATGTCAACATTGCTCAAAATCAACTTTCAAGAAAACAACCCACAAACGTTACCCACCTCCGAGTCCATCTTGGCCTTCTCAGCGGCGCTGGGTCCAGCCATCCTAGGCGGAGTACCGTTGGGTCCGAGCCCCATGGGTCCACCTCCTCCTCCACCCGGGGGCATACCCATGTCGCCATCGCCCTGCGACTGTCGACAGTCCTGGGCGATGTGGCCCACCCCTCCACAGATGATGCACATCACGGTGCCGGTGATGTTCTGCTTCTCGGGGCATTGCCAGGTGCGATGGGTCAGGGCACCGCAGTTGGAGCATCTACGGAAAACAGCGAAGATAGAAATCAAATCATTTGTATAATTTTTTTTTCTAAACACCTCCCAATTTTAAATTAATTTATACAAAGAAAGAAAACATACGAATTAATTTATATAAAGAAATTAATTAATTGAATAAATTAACCCTTTGAGGACCAAATTGTTTAAAGAATAAGGCTAGTGAGAACCAGCTACTTGCGTATAATATAAGCAGCACTGACTGGTATCTATGCCTATTATTTTCGTCGCCTTTAGGTAAATGAAAACAAATTATATAAATGAAAATTTTAATAATAATTTAACAAACAACCGAACGAACAAACAATCTTATACAGTATTGACTCGTACATTATATTATTTTGTTAATAGCTTTCTAAAGTATCAAAGAATTTTCCTTTTTGTTGTAATAAATTTTGTTTGTGAGGGTGCAAGTATCACAGGTTTCGCTCACTGTCAACAGCAGCTGGCTAATTGAGCTAGTAGTCCTATTCCTCTTGCCAATATTTTAAAAACCAGTATCTGCACAGCCAATTTCCCAATGCCACAAACCTGGTGGTGTCCTCATCCCGCAGTGTACCGTTGAGACGTGCCAACTCCCGCAGCTGGGTACGGCGCAGGTCGTTCTGCCCCTCGGGGGTCTCGATCCCTTGCTTGATGATCTCGCGAATCTGGACGGTGGGAATGCACATTAGCAAACACCGACAGCAACAGAGGGCAGCACATCCATTGATACATACACAAATGAGAGAAAGAAAAATGCAGGGGGTGTTTCATTGGTTGTGCCACCTTCAGGTTTGGAAGGCCCAATCCCTAGAAGTAAGAACTTCTTCCGATTACAATACAAACCTTTACAGGAAGGTATAACTGTACCAACCACCTTCTCCCAAGGAGAATGGGGGAATAGTACCACTGCACGCCCTTCACTCGGCCCACTATTAGTGTTACCCACAGATGAGATATCAGTGCTAGGGAAACAGAAAACGGATATTCAAGGACTTTACCTGGTCGACAGCTTTTTTGACCGCCTCGGATGTGTTAGCCGTGACTAGAGCGTGGAGGGGTTCATCTTCACCGGGTAAGGGTTGGCCATCCTTACGTCCCACCTTACCCTCCTTGACGGATCCCTTGCCTCTTATCATCACCTTGGTGCCAGTGTCCTTCTCCAACTTCTTCAACGTGTTACCGCTGGATTATAAAAGTATTACAAATAAATATGCTACTTTAGTTGCCAAACTCTAACCTCGGGTTCTGATTCTGTTTTGAGAAACTTCAATGGGAAGCTATCGGAGCTCAATTATTTGTCGTTCTCAAAGAGAGTTAGGGCTAATGATCTCAGAAGACCTAATACTATGGGAACAAGTCAAGTCTGAAATCGGACAGGAATATTTTGAATGACTAGTGAGTACGTTCAAATCAGCCTAGGTCTAGTGAAAGTCTTTAGTCTGTCTGTCTGTCTGTCTGTCTGTCTGTCTGTCTGTCTGTCTGTCTGTCTGTCTGATGTCTTACCGTGGACCAATGAGGAGCCCCACGAAGTTGATGTCTGGGTGGTCATCTTGTGGTATCATGACGCGGTCGTTCACACGCTGGATGGGTGGCCTGTGCCGAGGGGACGGAAAGAAGCACATGTATTAAGCATTATCAGGGTTTAAGGACGAAGATCTTAAGGATTTCATCACAAATTTTCAGCAGGGGGGCAGGGGATGCAGCAATACCTTCCCCCGCCAAAGGGTCGACTGAAGAGGTCAAAATGATAACTAGTTTGTTACCGTCGTGGAGGCCCTTACTTGTAATCAGCAGGTGGTTTGTACTCGGGATTGAGCAGCATGGATTCCTGGATGACGATGTGGCGATGTTCCTCCAGCTTCTTCCGTGTGCGATATTCCCGCGTATTCAGACGTTTGCCCTCGTGATTGTAGATGGGTTCTGGGGATGGCGATCTGGCGAGAGAGGTGCGAGAAAGAAGCCACAGAAGCGTAAGCATAGGTGGGGGAATAGGTGGGGGCAATAGTGAGGGGGGATTAGTGAGAAGCAATAGCAGTGGGGGCAATAGCACAGCTATTGCCTTAAAATTATTCGTATTGTCTTGCCTTCTTGTTTTCAGAACCATGTTACCATCTAACTTTGGCAACTGTCTGAAAAATCATTTCAGGTTTCTTGGTGTTTTTTTAAACTGAAAACAGCCAAAAACAGAACTCTTAAAAAGGATGTCTTATAATAAAAAACCTTCCATAATCTATAGTACTGATTTACAATAGACAGAAGTTTTCCCGCACAGTCAGTTTCTAAAGTATTCCTATCACCAATGCTAAATTAGAGAAAATGTTTTTTGACAAAGTAATCTTTTGCCGGGAAAAATTACCCTCACCCTGCAGTTGGCTTTTTTTACACACCATTTGAGATTGTTTTCATGAATTTATTATAACCAGTTGTTTACTGGCTGGAACCATCTTAATCAATGGTCAGTGCCCGATCACAACATTACAAGTCATAATAATAGGGTATCAGACAACCAATATGGTTGTCCGTCAATCACTGTTAACAGGGTAATGGTTAGTTAGTTTATTGAAACCTACTAACTACGGGGCTATTTATAATATCCTTTCTCAGTTATTACAGTAAATACTCATATAATCCACCTATTATGCAATATTCTTGGGTTTGTTTTTTTTTTGGGGGGGGGGCAGGGAGGTTAGCGTTAATGATCTTTAGAGCATGATGAATCAGGCGTGTCAACTGCATTCAGTCCTCAGCAAAGTATGAACGTTACGCCTTGCTTTGGAATAAAAATATGGTTATTGACGTTGGGGGTAAGAATCGTGGTTAGAACATTTCGCAAAAGACCACCTTACCGACAAAACAATAACAATTTGGTTAACTTGTTAAAACCAGGTTTTTATTTTCACGTTTACTCCGTGAGCTGCCTCCAAGAGGGAAAGCTAGCCCAGCTTAAACCTTGAAGGAATGATTAGGGTTACGGTGACGATAAAATAATTACTCAAATGTGGGAAAGAAAGCATGGTTATTCATTTGGCTTTCCTTTGCGTGGGACAAAATGGATAATTTTGTGGAGGGAAAAAGGAACCTTTGAAAGGAAATGGTTAAATCGTAACTGAATCTTGGTATTTATTTTGGGGGTAAAAATAAAAAAATGGTAGATTATATGATTATGTCTGAAAAAATTATTCACCGGAAACAAGTAATATAATAACACCTGTTTCGTTATTAACTACAACATTACATAACTTTACACCTCTTGAAGCCCTAATAGAAATACTGAGGAGTTTAGAATAATTAGGCACCACCTTCTGCCATAGAGGTTTGACCAGAACACTGTCTCAATGCTTGAACTTTTCTTGTTTTGTTACGATATCTTTTATATACCGAAGAGTAGCACGTGCCTCCATTTGAGCGGTTTTAGAGTCATGTTGGCGTAATCTCCAATTAATTTTTTACATCTTTCTGATGGTGAGTCACGCTAAACAAGGGGGCACCAGAGGGAAGTTTGAATGAGATAAGGTACAATTGTGCCCTTAGAGATACAGCCCTTAAAACACAGCAAGTTGAAAAAGAAATGAGCTAAGAAGAAACTCTCTGAATGCCCATAGTAACAGCTAAGTTCCTTTTGAAATTATTTGAGGTATTAATATAATAGAAGCCAATAAAAAAAAATATAAAAAAACATGGCAATTTCTTTTTCAGTCTCTTCACATAGAAAAGTAGTATACCCTATTTCACATGTATTATTTCGCCTTTTGTTGATACAAGCAAGAATGAGATGATCCCTTTTTTCAACCAAAGGTGATGTCCTAATTCCACTACATCAATAGAGCTTCACAAACAATAAGTGGTTATTTCTTTGTAATTTTTTTAGTGGGAACAAAGATGCCTGGAACAAGTATCTGTCACCGATTTCATAACTGGACTTGAAATCGGAAGCTAAAAAAGACATATACATGCAGGCTTCTGCAACAAAAATATTTGTTATTTTTGTTACCGTTATTAGAAGAAAACCACGTGTATGTATATAAATAAATGATGAGGCCCAATTTGGCTCACCATATGAAATGGAAAAATGGTTACAAATCTGTTAAATTCGGGGGAGGGGGGGTTGTTGCGTGTTGATTTTGACAAACCTATCCTCGGCCGGTGGGATTCCAAGATCGCCCGATCGTAGCTGTCGACTGATGTCCTCAATCTGCAAGTGTACTGTGGATTGGTGCGAAAAAGGTTAGAAAAAGGAAAACGCATAAAATAGTAACAGGGCACTTGCAACTTAATAATTGGCTTTGGGTAGGGGTTTGAAAAAATATTACCGGTATTTAAACCAATAACAAGTACAGTATTTCTCTGCAAGCATACTGTGGTTTGGTGCCAAAAAGGTTAGAAAGGGAGAAACGCATAAAATAAATTTTCTATTTTCTCTAGACAGGACACTTGCAAATGTGATTATTCATTGGATTGTCGATTTTTATTTGGACTAAATCATTACGGTATATCCACCTATTTGTTTAATTTCGAATGAGACAAAAAGGCGAATAAACTCAGTTCTACCAATTTGGGCGATTGCTTCCCGCAAAGAAGAATAAACAAACATAAATATAAAAATAACAATTGATTATGATTATAAATAATCTTGGTTACATTTCAATCAAATACAATAATAAACACAGCAAAAATTACAATTACAAATAAATGAAATATGTACAGATTTAGGAACAAAGAGTAGACAATTGTCAATAGCCACCAAAACAGTGAAAATACAAAGGTGGCATTACCGATATTGTTATTAAAATATGCTTAACTATAGAATACCCTGCCACTTGCTATTTCATGACTGGTCTAGTATCACTGCAATTGGCATCACTGTGATTCAGGCTGGGTACAAGAGGTTTTTTTTGGGAAAGGGACGTGGTGGCGGCAATTTCTATAGTTACACCTAAAATAACAAATTTTAGGGACTACTTAAATACTTACATAAAACCTGCTTTTCTTGGTCTTTGCTGAGTCCGGATGGAATGATTGAAGCCACGCCTGCAGGTTTGGTCTCCTCCCCTCCCCATCGGCTTCTCTTACGTTTCTTGTCTGGCGGCCAATTGGTTGAATCTAAACAGAAACCAACTACAAATTTACATTTCCACCATGGCAAAAAAGGTACTTTTTCTTTGGTGGAGCCTAGGCTAGAGCCTAGTTTAGTAGTTGTTTCATTTCATTTAATAATCATAGGCCTAATCATATAATTATAAATTGGTACAGAAATGATTTAGGGAAACGAGGGATTTAGTGTATTGGTTTTTTGTAATTTAATCACGTCTAGTTGAATTTGCACAATTACGAAATGTGTAGACCCATCATGCCTACCTATCGTTTTTGCCCCACCAACTTGTTGCGCGGAGGTTGCCGGTCTTTTGCCCATGATGTTCGCGGTAACTCTCGCCGCAGCTTCGCGGGCGGCATTCAGCATCGAACTCTCTCCGCTACCAGAGCCACCGATAGGGCCAGTAAGACCACCTCCCTGGGTCTTTTGGCCCCGCAAGATAGGATGAAGGGTGCCCAGGGGTATGCAGTTTGCTCCTGTTCCTGGAATTCTCGACATTTTTACCGTTAACTTTTGGGTGTATATGAAAATGCAAAGTCGAACAATTGAAGTGCTGGTTTCACAG
This sequence comes from Pteraster tesselatus, assembly GCA_032273685.1. Taxonomy (NCBI): domain Eukaryota; kingdom Metazoa; phylum Echinodermata; class Asteroidea; order Velatida; family Pterasteridae; genus Pteraster; species Pteraster tesselatus. Next base: position 26,862 of record JAVCKS010090047.1, on the reverse strand, counting down.
AAAAAGATGGCGTTTGCGCTTCTAAAATAACCAACTGGTAATCAGCTAGCACCACAAATAAGCTTATAGGTAAACATAGTGACACCAGCGAAATTAAATGCAAGCTAGCTATCTATATCTAGGCCGGCTCATGGCGTATCCCATAATGAACGTATAAACGGGTACAATTTTGTTCCCAGCGAGTGACGTATACACATGATGAAAGCGTTGACGAGTAATGATTGGTTGGTTGTGTACATCATATTAATGAATTGCCACGTACCGTACATTATCCCGATCCCGATCTCGTAAAAACAGTGCAGGAGCAAGAGCATGATTTCCCATCGACCAAGCTCCATCATGCGTGGTCGATGGCAAATCATGATCAAATCTACTAATGAATCACATAAAAAAAAAAATTTCGGCTCCTGTCATTGATTGGAAACGGAGGCAAATTTTATATTGCGGCCTGGACAGCTAGAAGTTTGGAAAAAAGAATTATTAAAATAGCCTAGAAAAAGAGCAGAAAACAACACTAGTACGCAAATTATATAGAGGCCTATATGGTTGCGACCTGCCTCCGCTTAATTGAACCAGCAGACCGTGGGAAAAATTGATCCGAAAATCTAAAATCATTGGAATCCTAACCCTTTACCGTAGAAAGAGGAGGAAGAGATCGGGAGCAGGGGATCATGCATGGGAGCAATTAGGAGATAACGACACATACCGTGCCGGGCACTGGTTTTCGGGGGTTAGTACTGAGTATGATCATCTTCGGCATACTCTTATAGATAGATCAGCATTGGATGGGGAGTTCGATTCCTCTACAGGCCCGTTCGCAGGATTTTTAATGGGGTGCCAATGTTTACTGATGAGACAAAACAATGGCTGGGGCTCGGGAGCCGCCAAGAGCCCACCCTGGCGGTGCCCAACATTTCAAGTCATTTTGAGGTCTTATTTAATGGATGAACAGCGAAACGGCGAGTTATCCTACGCCAGTCCCATTATTTTGATTCAGTAGAAAATACCATATTGTTCATCCCGGAAAATGTGGACCTTTGGTTTTTCTGGGGGTGCGGACGCACCTGTCACCCCCGGGCTTGCTCTAGTGACCGTCTTTTAGCCGGAGCACACCAGCTTACAACAATCGTGAATTACGTTTACAGACGACGACGATGGAGCATTAGCAACACTGAAATTATTTCACTACTTCAAGATGGTATTTCCATCCAGGATTTCAATCGAACCACCTCGAAACTCGGTATAGCAATTACCACACTAGTAGCCATCTTGTGGGCAAGTATACATGTACTTCGTGTGTTGCCTGATATCCCCGGTCTATAACTCTACATAGTGTCTTTTCTAGACGAAATTATGCCATCTTTGTGGTGTCATAAGATCAATTATCTCATGGTTGCAATCCATCACCAGTTTTTACCGTCAGCGATGCCAGAAATACAGCGTTCAGTGTGCGCGATTAGGAGTCATCAAGCTCAGTAGAGAGTCACCGTGGCGACGAAAACTTCTACAACTCGAAATACCACAATATTCGAGCCTTTACAAAAATATTCTCATTGTAGATCTTTCTTACCGATGGTCTATCTCATCCAGGACCAAAACCACAACAGTAGTGCGTCGATAATTCAAAAGATGCTGTTTCTACAACGGCCGTTTGCCCGCACTCCAGCTAAAAATACCGCCCAAAGCTAGCCCGTGCAGACGGTGCACCTGTTCCCAGACCGCATCACTAAACTGATTATACCTCCAAATGTTTTAGGTATTTCATTCTTAATACGGGTGCCTACCGTACGAGGTCTAAGCTAGGATCGGCTAGGCTACACAGTACCATTTGGTACTACTAACAACAACAATAAAATACCTATCTTTTTTCCCCAGCAAAATACTGGCATTAAGAGTATAAACGGTATACGTACGATCGATGTATTTTAATCAGGAATACAATGTTCCAGTATCAAATTGCTCAAAGTTTTATAAAGTTTAAAAACATTTATGACTCGGTGGCCGCCAACGGTTGGCTTTGTCGCACTACTAGTACACCAAGACGTATTTTTGGAGGATGGGTGGATAAATTAAATGTTTACCAAAATATCAAAAATAAGTTTGGAAGCGTACAACTGCATGAACAAGGTCGAGTAAGAGATTATCGATTATTAAAGGCTTCCGCAGCCCGCTGTCCACAATCCCGGATCCACAATGCAGGCACACCCACCGTGCGAGAGCCCACAGCCCACTTGACTTATACGCGGTGCACAAAGTCGATAATGCGCTTCAGCAACGCAGCACTATTGTTTTTTCTCCCGCACGTGGACCAGTCATTTTTTGTTCAAACACTCTCCGTTAACTTGAGGAAACTTTCGCAAATATTATCGAATGGTCTTCGGTGCTCATCCCACACCTGTTAACTCACACACTTGTTAACTGGCAGTAAACTTTACTACTACTACATGGGATATAACATAATATGATTCATCTCCTACATGTACATCGATGATCATATTTTTGGGGTAAGTTGTTAACTTTGCCGAAGTGTGATCGCTGTCCATCCAATTATAATGCTACTACGCACGTCCTGTTCCTGTACCTGTGTGCAGTGTGCTGTACTGTGTGTGCGTGTGTACCGTAGTTCATCATTTCGTTGTGCTGTCGTATTACGATGTCAATGCATGGCGTCCAGAGGAGAGCTTTCGAAACTTAAAATGGGTCGGCGGGCATTTGTTTTTTAATAAGGATCACCAGGAAGTGCTAATTTTCCCGTGTTAGTTCTCGTTCTTTGTCATGTTTGTGTACGATCGTCTACCGTATTTTTGTTTTGGATTTAGTGGCTGGGTTTTCTAAGTACCGTAGGGAGCAGTTTTGCTAAGTTTTGCTCGGTTAGTTTTCTGGTGTGGTAACTTGCTATATGCCATTAACCATAACTTGCTAAGTTGCTGCACGCATTGAAGTACTGCCACTTATTATATGTCGTCAAATCCACCGATAAAACATGTTTTAATAATTGGTTAATATACCTCATAGGGTTGTTTTTTGTAAAAAGTATACCAGTAGCTACATGTAGGCTTATGGGTGTAGCTAATTAAATGATTTGAACGAAATTGTTTAAATTGATTTTATTACTATTTTTGGTGGGGGGGGGGGGGATGTGTAAAAAGTTGTGCTGTGACAAAATGACAAACCGTATTTTAAGGTTAGATGATTTGATATCTTTTAATTACCAGTGTGTGTTAGTTTATAGAAACTCATATTTGAATAGTTAATTTGATATCCTTCTTACAATTTCTCCATTAACTTTCAAATTGTTACAGGAAAAGTCTTCAAAATGGCTGCCTCTATTGACAAGCTAGCAAACATCATCCACAAAGCCAGAAAATCTCTGAAAGAATCTACTTTGTTCAATGGATTCTCGCAGATATCTACGGAGGATGTGGAGGACTGGAAAGAAACAGAAGATGAACTCTCAGAAGCCACAACGACAACATATGAGGACACAGAGTCAAGTGACACCGAGACAAATAACAATATTATCAAGGGAGCAGATGCTAAGAATAGCCAAGATGGACACCAAGCCGACAGATCGCCTGATTCTAGAGACGATTCTGATAACAAAGCATCATCTACTGTTACCAAAGACGAGAAAGCTGTTCGATCAGACAATGAATCCGACAAGTTATTCCAGAAAATGCCTCTACAAGTGCAACCACACCGCATCCATAAGAATCTTAAGTCGAAGCAGTATGAATGCCCGTATTGTTCCTTCACTTCCTTGTACTACAGTGCCACTTCAAATCACACTTTGATTCACACAGGCGAGCGCCCCTATAAATGCCACATGTGTGACTACACCGCTCGTCAGCGCGGCCATATCGTCATCCACATGCGCGTACACTCGGGTAAGAAACCGTTCAAGTGTACAAAGTGCAATTACTCCACCAATCAGAGGAACCACCTACGAATCCACACGCAGGTGCACAGCCAGGAGCGTCCTTTCGAGTGTCCGGGGTGCACGTACCGCTCGAAAAACCTCTCCGTCATGCAGATGCATATCAAGAAGTCAAAGCATGATCACACTTTTCGGTGTGATGAGTGCGACTATGCGACGTCGCGCAAACACAACTTGATCCAGCACGCCCTGACGCACTCTGGGTCAAAGCCATTCAAGTGCGACATGTGTCCATATCAGTCGAGTCAGAAGGGTCACCTGAATGTACACATCCGTACGCACACCAGAGAGAAGCCGTTCAAGTGCTCCAAATGCCCGTTTGCATCCACCGTGCCAAAGTCACTACGGGAACATATGAAGATGCACAAGGGCCGTCGTAGTCACCGGTGCCCGCACTGTTCGTTCTCGACGAGTCAGTCGTTCTCTTTGAAGCGGCATGTTCTGCTCCACACCACACAGAGCAAGACACTTCGATGCAAGTATTGTTCATTCACATCCGGCGTTAAGAAAGATTATCTGCAGCATTTCGCCATCCACGCCACGTCCAAGGCATACTTCTGTGATCTGTGTCACTTCACGACTCCGTTTAAGTACCAGTACACTACTCATATGATGACCCATGTCGGAAAGGGAAATGCTGGCGGTGACGCTGACAAGAATTTGCCTAACAACGGAGAATGTAAACGAGCGAAGAAACCTCATGAGGTGGTTTCGATCAAGGGGAAATCTGGCAGGAAGACAAACGCAGCCAAACCATTGGTGACTTTAAACAGACAAGACAAAAAGTTGTTGAAGAAAACACCTACTAAGAAATCTTTTACCGAGTCGGAAATTGGTCACACAAAGCAGAATGGAACCTTGGAAAATCCTCTGAAACATTCTGGAAAGAAAAAGCAAATCTGGAATACCAAAAACGGCTCCAAAATGAAAATAAACATCGGCTCCCTCATTCCCATGTCAGCCAAGAAGTCCCCGATTCTGAACAACAACGCTAAACATTCCCGGACGCGAGCCAAAACAGGCGTCACCTCTCGATCTGTCACACCCATCTGTCAAGACGCAACTGAAGACTTGTCCTCCCGAAGAAAGACAACCTCAGAGAACTCTCCAGCTCGGAAGAAGTCTAAAAGGTCATTTGTTTGTCTCTATTGTGAGACAGAGTTTTGTCACCAAGAAATATGGATAAGGCATGAGCTAAGGCATTTCAAGGGATGGCCAGAAATTGTATAAAGCTTTCAATGAAAAAACAAACAACCGAAAGATTCAAATTTGGGGCATCAATAGTTTGTTTGTTTTTGATAATTAAGACCTATTTCAGTATTGCATGAAAATCAAGGTTTCTTTTTCCTTTTTATACAAATAGATTATTTTTTGAAATTTGTCGGCAAGACGTATGGAGGACTTACTATGCAAGTTTTTATCTGAATTTGATAATTAATCATTTGTTATGTGTTCAAATGCATGACTCGTATTCCTGTATCGTTTTCATTTAGTGAGTATCGATAAAGTATTATTGTAATGTTTCCTTGGAAGTAATTGAAAAAACAAAGGAACCAGCTTTATCAAGACGGTTTTCAAAAAGATTCGAAAACAAATACATGGCAACATATTGACTTATTGGGTGAAAGTCGCAAGTGGAACATTCCATTTTGTTCATCTGTCGTGATGACATTCAGGCTTTTGAAGGAGAGCTGTCTGGTAATGAGTAAATATTTACCCGGTAGATAAATATAAATAATAGTTATCTCACACTGAGAAAATGCAGCCTGTTATGTTGCAATGTTAATTCTGAGGCTTAATATGCACATATAGACCAAACGAGGGCATTTTACTTAGCCATAATGTAAGTGCCTCTTTAATATATTGCAAGTTTTGAACATTCCTGGTGCTAAACACATTCATTTGTAAATTCATTTCAATTTTGTATAAATATCTTCCAATTACATTGTTTAAAACTTATGCAAATTGTTTTTTAAATTGTATTTGTTCTCTTGTTAGAATACATGTCTCTGAATGGTAGGGTTTTATGATGACATCCAAAGATATAAAATAACGGCAATCATACTCAGGTGATTGGCTCTTACATTTCGCTATGCCTTAGAATGTACTTGGGCTTCTAGAAGGTTTTCATCTAGAGTCCCCCAAAAAAAGACGAGGCTCAGTATTTCCTGCGGTTGATAACAAATTACATCGAGAATCCTCAGTCCTGAGAGAGCTCACGCCAAAAACACATGAGAATTGTCTTGTCAACTCTTGGTGGTTAGACATTTAGTAACAAACTAATAAAAATGCAGATATCTATGGCAACAGGAGTTTTAGACTAATCGGTTTTCTAATCAGACATCTTTAGAAGTGGCAGATGCAATAGGATGGTTCTCAATTGGGTAAAGTCTCTTGACTTCTCCTAGTTTTACCCCATCTGAACAGCGCTCTACCTTAAAAAAGGCCAATTGGATTAATGGTGAAAACGCATTGGCTGAGGTTATCAGGCGCCATATTGGTACCCCCACTTTACTGAATGTTTAATTACCTATCCATTTACTGTGGTTTAGACTAGATCAATGGATGTTTATACACATATCGGGTCAATTGAAGTATATTTAAAATATTTTTATCAAATGATTGTTTTGTCGTCAATGCAAAAATATAATCACCTAAAGGTCCATTTATAACGGAAAATTGTAACTACAAGCCTTGTACTTATATTTGTGAATGTTTTAATAAAATATACAATGATTAAATTATCAAAAACTTTACAGTAACTTCATCTTCCTCTTGAAGGGGCAATTTCATTGATAAGTGTCTGTGTGTCTGCCCT
>JAVCKS010090047.1:0-20007 GCA_032273685.1 Pteraster tesselatus | reverse complement strand
TTATCAAAAACTTTACAGTAACTTCATCTTCCTCTTGAAGGGGCAATTTCATTGATAAGTGTCTGTGTGTCTGCCCTGTCTTCCCTCAGCCGTGTCACCTCAAACAGAGCAGACGAGTTCCAGCTATTTAGCTCACTACTACATACATGTAAGTCATTATTAGTCAGTCTAAAATATTCGAACAAATACACTTCAATTTCTAAAATTCTAATTTGAGCTGAGAACTGAAAGAAGAATTGCTTAAAGTCACATGAGCCATTCCACCAGATGTCAATAAAAAAATCCCACCTATTATCCTTCATTATGAGTACCGACCGAAACTCAAAGTTGTTGTTCAAATTGGAGTTAGTCCCCTTTACAACAATACATTTAACTTCGAGTAGGTCGAAGTCGAGCAATTTGAAAAATCGCTAAACTCGGTCTTTAAGGAATTTTTCTATGGCAATAGTTACGGCATCCGAATAATTCAAAGTTGTGTGACTCACAGCTTTTAGTCTGGTCAAAATAGATTTGACTTATGAGAAGTTAACTGTACAACAATGCTAGTTTGATTCATTTGTAGTCTTTGAGAGAACGGAGTTGATTCAGTTATAACCTACCACAAAGGTCTGTATCATGGACGGAAGAAGTTACTGTTTTAGCGATTGAGGGATACTAGGGAAGCCCTTAGGGTCAGGATAGGGACTGAAAGCCCAATTCATACCCGAGTCCCACAAACGGTGAAGGGGAACAAAGTACCGAGGCACCACCACTTATCCCCTTCCCCCCCCCTCCCCTCCCGAGAATGTTATTAAGGAGTCGTAATAACGAATAATAGATAGTACAGTCATACTAATGCAACAGAGAACACTATGACAAATCATACCCCTAAACATGATGGAATAGGGACTGGACAGCAGCATCAGACACTGGGCTAAACCAAGAGAGTTTTTAAGGGGGTAATTGCTATGTTGTTAGTTCCTGTTGTTCTTGTAATAGTTTCTTCTTCTTCTGTGAGATGCCTGTGGCTCGAAACTCCGTTCTTTCAGCGAGGTACTCCAGTTTGCACTCCTCAAAGAACTTTGGATCCTTGTAGCTGTAGAAGAAAGTTGAGCAAAAAAGAAGATAGTTCTCTGGTCTTGTGGAGGCAGCAGATAAACAGGAGGGAGGGAAACTCAAGCCAACAACAAAAAGACCACAAAATCTAAACTTGGAACTTACTAATTAGTGAGACATTTTTTGAGGGCAGCATTCTCCTTTCTGCATTTGACGGGCATGGCTATACCATTTTCTTTGCAGCAAATTGTAAAAGCTGTATAAGAAAAAAATCTTAATATCTTTACCCGAATATTTCGCTCCCACATCTCGCAACATGCTAGAAAATACAGGTAGGCATGATAATATGTCAAATATCGGATTATTAGATGTTGATATTATCATCTTAGATGTATAATTAGATAACCTCCTGCTAGGCTCCTTTAACCAGTAACCACCACCCCAACCCCCACTGCAACCCCACCCCTCTCCACCTCCCCAAATATCTTATGATAGACAAGTATAACCTATATCCGATAATTATCAAATATTCTGTCAATGTCGCGCCTAATTGAAGAAAAGGCAGAGATTTCCTTGCAGTTTATAAAAAAATTCACATTCAGAGTCACAAAAGGGCTCATGTCAAAAAACATCACCTTACTACATTGAATCATTATTCTTATCTTATAAAACAAGTTTTTAATATGAAGATAATTGATTGATAATTCAAAAAGAGGAAACTGCATATTTTGCCTTGATTGCCTCGATCTGAGACTCAAATATGTGCATAATGACCAAATGAGGGCGACCAGTTAGCTCGACAATAGTGCCTCTTTAATCATGTTTATTTTCAATCTTACCATCAACAAACTCGGCGCATAACACTCTTGCTTTGTCCCTCATCTTCTTGGGTATAAGAACTTCTTTCTCGACGGTACGTAGGTGAGTTTCATCATTCTGCCACGCTACCCCCCCCCAAAAAAAATAAATAAAGATGATATACTGACAGTTTATTGGAATGTTGAAAAAATTAAAAAACTAGATAAGTGCGCTAAATCTCTGTCAGGCGGCAGTCATGTGTTTGTCACTTGTTCTTTAAGAAATGTTTTTACTGCAATTCATATTGGGTCTTTTGGCATTCCATCACTTAAAACTACGGTTGCACAGATAAAGACAGATAAATAAAGCCTGCTAATTGCTATACATTGATAGACGAATTACCAATTTAGACACTTTAGCAGCGTAAATTATTTGGCACAAAAAGGCTACAGCTTGCCATATTATAACTGCTCTGATATCAACTCTATTGTAAATATGTACATCTTTATGTAGTTATAAGTCTGGGTACAAGGCCATTTGTAGAAAAAGGACATGGTTTCAGGGTATTCTGTAGATGAACTAATTCTTAGGTAGGAGTATTTCATAGTTGCTACAATTCCTTAACTGGCATTAGTAATTCAACACTAAACCAGATAAGATAATTTAAACACAAAGAACTTTTTGGATTTGAGAGTAAACACGTGTCAGCAGTGCTGCAAAGTACAATGGTAGCCACAAAATGACAGCTTAGCGTGGTGGTTATGAGTCACACTATAGGGCGCCCCCAGGAATATTCTCTAAACTTCAAGAAATTAATCCACAAAGCAGTTGTCGTCGTGCTTTCGGCTGATTAATTGCTACTTTAAAACACCATTTCAAAATTTAAACAGCAAATCACAAAACATTATTCACATATCCATAACGTTTGCCGTATTCTGAGGTGACAATCTAAATAAAAAATTGAATAATAAGGCAATTTCTTCCTCACCAAATCCCCTTTTCGGCGTACCGCCGTCCGCCATCTTGAACCTCTAAAAAGACTTTACTTTTGGAAGGATATTTATGATCACAATTAAAAAATTTACCAACAATATAACTATGTTACTGTTTAGTTCGTTGATTTTTAACACCAATCAATTTTTATGGATAAATTATTCGAAGTATTAGCTGTATTAATAGGTGACGTAATTATGAGGTTAGTCATACTCATGCGCACTAAACGTCTAAATAAAACTACCATCATCTGCTGCGGGTCAGTGGCACAAAGTAAAAAAATAATAAGAACATATTTCGACGATCAAAATGCCGTTGTTTGGAGGGTCCTCTCCGTTTGATCAAGATGTCGGTAAGTTGACAGATAAATCAAACTATAAAGAATACCCGTGTGAAATGTTATTAAAATTTGATATTTAAAAAGGGTTCTTTGTTTATATTTTTGTGGGATGCTGCTCTCTCGATTTATGATCAGACCCAGTCAGAGTCTGATGAGATCGACGATCATTTAGATTTACGCTGATTCATACCGCGTTATACCGGTAATAAACAAAAGAATATACCAATTATAAACAATTGAAGTAGATGTAACAGTTGCAGACATAATCACCTTAATAGGAAATCGAACTATACTCGATTATGCAAAAGAATAGACGATTTTAAAATTGTAAAAATTTAATTGTAAAAATTGTTGTAACAAGATAAACAATAAAACTAGAACTCAAGTAGAACCCATTTAATAACCCAATCCCCCATCAAAATTTAGGCGCAACTATGAATACTCCTTCATTTCAATCCAATTTTCTTGACATTTATTGACTGGTCTGGTAAAACCATGCATTGCAATTATCATCTTTATGACGTGAAGTCTGTTTTTTTTTTTTCCTTCAGAGAAAGCAACAAGTGAGACAAATGTGTCCGAAGATTGGGGACTTATTTTGGACTTGTGTGACCAAGTCACAAATAAACCACAGATGTGAGTATATCCAGCCACAAAACTACAAAGTCGTGATCGAGGATGTTCAGAGCTTAAAAATATAAATCTATTTCTAATATATAACTACATGTACCGGGACACCAGTAAATCTGTTTCTTTTTCTTCAACTCTGTTTCTTAACTTTAACTTCAAGTTGTTTTTGTTTGCAGAGGCAAGGATGTTTTGAAGTCAATAATGAAGCGAATCAAAAGTCCGGTTCCTCATATTTGCCTGCAGACTCTTACAGTAAGTTGATAAGATGGTATAGTTTTACTATCCAACTCCTGGTATAGTTTTACTGTCCAACCCCTGGTACATTTTTACTAGCCAGTTCCACCAGTGATTGTCATTTTCAGAATTAGTAATTGGTGGTTGGATTATAAATCTTTACCAATTTACACACACAGTTCAGACTCTTTGTAAATTAAGATATTGTGGTTTTCTGTGAAGCTTCTAGGTGCGTGCGTCAGTAATTGTGGTAAACCATTCCATCTCGAAGTCAGCTCTAGAGATTTCACAACCGAAGCAAGGAATGTAATCAGCAAGGTGAGTTGACTTAGAACAATTGGCGAGTATACTCGTCAGTGCATTTGTCTTGTCCTAGAGCCATTGGCGAGTATACTCGACAGTGTGCACTCATCATATTTCCCTTGCTACCTGTTAGTAATTTTGAGCAATGAATCCATTGTGTGGTTTGGTAAATATTTCTTTTGTTTTTTGTTTCTGTCAATCTTCGCAGGGACATCCGAAGATCTCCCAGAAGATGCGATTGTTAATCAAGGAATGGGCCGAGGAATTTAAGAATGATCCCCAACTGAAGTATTTAACAAAATAATAATTCTTACAATTTTCCCCCGTAATTTAGATTCCCTAAAAGGATCAATTTCAAAATGCGAATAATGGAGATAATTAGAATTACTACAATTCAAAATTGACATTTTGCAATTATCAGTTATCAGAAATTCTTTGAAGGGTTTCATTCCAAAGTGAAAGTTTCCAAATAAATTCATCTAAATGATTTATATTTGAAAATAATATCAAATTCCTACTTTTTCAGCCTGATTGTGCAACTTTATGCTAGTTTAAAATCGGAAGGGCTTGACTTTTCTTCGTCAGATCAGGATACACAAAAGGTAAAATGTATATTTAAATTTGTAATTTTTCCCATAATATTCCTCTAAATATTTCCTAAACTTTCTTGTACTGGTAATCCCTGGAATATTCCCTTCAATATTACTTACAAATTTCCTATAATATCTCCTGTAATATCTCCCATATTTCTCCTCAGTCTACAAGGCCTGCTCCTACTTCAAACTCGAGTGCAGGCCCAGCACAACAAGAAGAAGATGATATTGCAAAAGGTACCATCCATAATCCTAGTCTTTCCCTATTTTCCTCTTTGAATGGCTTCTAAATTTCTCACGAAGAAAAAATAAATTTCTAGAATAATTTCCTGGTTTGTTTTGTTCATATACCAGCCATCCGCCTCTCTTTACAAGAAGACAAGGCCAAGACGTCAAGCCTGTACCCGACCACTAACTTGTACGCGACGGTCACACCCAACCAGTCGACCAGCCCCGTCAAACGGGAACCACGGAGGGTCAAAGCCCTCTATGACTTTGAGGCAGCAGAAGATAATGAGTTAACGTTCAAAGCTGGGGAACTCATCAGCGTTGTGGATGATAGGTACGTAACGTTCCCACTGGCGTTCACGCTGGTGTGAATTCACACTGGAGTTCACACTGGTGTTCACGCTGGTGTGAATTAACACTGGAGTTCGCACTAACGTTCACACTGGCGTTCACGCTGGTGTGAATTCACACTGGAGTTCACAATGGCATTACACTGTGACATAGGTTCCCTATGTCACAATAAAACTCCTAATTATTCTACAGCTCGTTCCGAAAGTCGCAACGTGCGATTTGAGATTGTCCATTCCTACCTAACCTTGTCGTGTGATTTTTCACTGATTTATTCCAAGGTGGTCTTTCCCCACACAACGTCTTACTTGAAGGATACAAAAATAATGTTTGCATTTCTTTACCAGCGATGCCAATTGGTGGAAAGGCGAGAACTCCAGGGGAAGCGGATTGTTCCCGTCCAATTTCGTGACTGCCGACTTGATGGCTGAAACGGATGCAGGTACGGTCAAACTGAATAACAAATAACCACAAAATGATCAGTAAAAGATAATAGGTGGTACATTTACCAACATAAACAAGGGATGTTGAAGTAAGAATAGTTCTCTGACCTGGTGCAATGATAAAAGATAGTACGTGGTACATATTTATACCGATGTAACAAGGGACACTGCCACAAATTGTGCTCAAAAAGTGATCCATCTATCTTTGAAGTTTTAGACAGCATAGACCGAGGATTATGTAATTTTGTTGCAGATATCAGAGAAAGAGAAAAGAAGGTGACATTCGTCGAGGAGGTTGAGGTGAGAACCATCGAGCAGCTCGCTCCAGAGACGGTTCACATCGACGAGGAACAGATGGACGGCTGCCTGGAGATGCTGCAGAACGCCGACCCCACGGAGGAGAGGCCTGACTCACAGGAGATGCTGGTCCTGGAAGGTAGGAGGAAAGATTGAAGGTCGCCCCCTTGTGGGGAGCTAAAGATTGAATTTTAGAAAGTAGTTCCAGTAGGAGATGCTAAGAGACATGTTAAGTATCTTTTTGTTTGCTATCAATGTTGTGGTTCTCCTACTGATGTCCAAACTGGTATTTTTTCTTAAACTGCTGATGCTATAAATTGACCTTTGAAGAAAACCGACCAACTCACGATCGATCCGAAGGTCCGAAACTCTTAAGGTTACATTTCACCGGACGTAATAAACCCTCGCCGAACCCTCCCATCCTCCAGACACCTGTAAGCGAATGAACACTCTAATCGACCAGGAGCTGGAGTCGATCGACAGGGAACATATGGACCTGACGGCCCTCAACGCCAAGCTCATGGACTCGTTCGCCATGTACCACAAGCTGATGAAGGAGGCGCCGGTCTACGGCTACTCCCTGAAACCCATGGCGGGGCAGCCGCAGATGCCCTACCAGCCGAGCATGGTCGGGCAGGGGATGCCCCAGGGGTACGGGGAAGTACCGGTAGGTAATCCCGAATGGTGTCATAATAATAGACCCTCTTGTGGGGAATGTTGTGGGGCAGTTGTTTTGTTAGAATGGGGGTCTGCACCTGTGGTGTAGGTTTTGAGACCCTACCTTGAGATCTTGGTCTGTGGTATTGCACGGCGGCCATTGTGTGGGGCGGGCCTTTATCACGGTGGGGGTTCTCTTCAGTATGGTAGGTGTGGTCTCTGGCTTAGAATTGAATAGTTGCCATCTTGTGAGGCAGTCCGTGATCTTGAATGGCCCACCAATGCCTATCCAAGAAGGAGAAAGGATTCCTGCACAAAATGACCACGGTTTGATAGGGTCTACAAACGATTGACTTGGGAGGGAAATTTTGCAATCCAGTTTGTTTTCAGCATAGAGTGAATGACGTAGGAACGGGTACCAGACCTTACCAATAATAAATTAGGAAAGACACTGAGATGGTAGAAACCGAAGTGATTGCAACCAGTCGTGGAATAGGGTACTAGACCTGTTTTTGTATAAACAATAAATGACAAGTCAGTGTCTTTGTTTGTTTCTTATAGTATGGCACCCAACCCCGGGGGATGTATGCTGCGCCGGGAATCCAGGGACAGATGGGCCAGCCCATTATGCAGCAGGGGGGTGAGATGAGTATGCCGCACATGAACAACGTAATGACGCAGGGCATCCCCATGGCAATGGGACAGCCAGGACAGGCCATGTATACACAGTGAGTTACAAAACAAATCTGGTAGACTACACGCAGTCTCGACGCACATAACCCCACACTCTGACGACTGGGTGTGCCACCCCTAACTCTCACTCTGACAGAGCAGCTGTCACAGACGAAGACAACCTCCTCCGCTGCAATAATAATAACATGGCTCGTTCATCATTCTCTCGTATCTCCTCTCCCCTTCCCCCCAACCAGCCCGGGTGTAACGCAGACCTACCAACTACAACCCAACATGAACCAATACCAACCGCCTCCACAAAACTCCACCACACAACCCGGCGGCCTTAGCACGTCTACGTCGTACAGTGCCCAAGGCCCCCCGGTCATGAGCCAGCAGAACTATTCCACGATGGGGCAAGGTCAACAGGTCATGGGAGGCCAGCAGCCTCAGCAGCAGCCGGTACAGCAACACCAGCAACAGCAGCAGCCGCAGATGTACATGTGATCACCGCTCGTCGCCATGGTAACTACTGTTGCTATGTATGACATGCGTAATCTGGGGAAGAAATATATTCCGAAGAGATCTGTCATCTATTACGCTTTAATGCTATGTCTCAAGATCTACTTGGAGAATTGGAGCGTGACATTTTGACTGCGTACCCCGCTAGTCTTCCTCTCGGTACGCCGTCAAAACGACGTGGTCCCATTCGTTGAATACATCGCGAGACATAAGATAATGTTGTTATTGTTGTTTATCACCGCGATGATAAACCTCAATATTGTCATAATATTCGTAGAAGGTCTTCTGTAAAGTCAACATTTGCATGACGCCCGGGTATTTTTCAGGGGGGAAATTTGGCTCCGCAATCACTGTACGCAATCACTAGCTATTTGTGATTTACTTTCTTTTCTTTTTTTAGCACACACATGCCCACAATGAGTATTGCAATCAAATCATGTTCCCTGTTGAAACCAGTGATGTTGCCAGCATGTATAAATGATTGTATTTTTCGCTGTAAATAAATATCTGCTTCTTTTCCTTCCGTCTCGTATAATTACTGTATATTCAGTCTGCCTTCCGTGTTGTACCAACCAAAGCTACTCATGGTAACTTAGGTTTATTTTAGGGTTGTTAATTCTAAGGTGTACTCGAGCCACGTACTCTAGGAGGGATTAGGGTTTGGTTCAAACCCACAGCTCTCTCGGTAAGCCTCATCATGCTATCGGCGATAAAACCTGATAAAGGAAGGGAACTGAAAACCCAATTCACTAATCAGCCCCCCTGGATTCGAACCCGGGGTCTACCGGTGGTGAAGGCTGGAGGAAGTACACCCCACAAACAAACAATACGGCCCACCCATTAATTCTAGAAGGAGAACGGTTCATAATTATTCCGAATGTGTAAAATTAATAATTAAGCCTGTTACTTGTTACACTGGAAATAATTTCATAGCACAGTTATCACAGATGTATAGAAGTTTAATCATAATTTAAATTAAAGTAGAACATACGTATAATTATTATCTATGATCTCATCTTCGCATGTAATTTATTATCCGATAAATGAGTGATGACCACAGCGGGCACGGACGGCCAGGGGTCAAATTCCCACAGTGTCCACTCAACGGCAGCAAATGGCCACTGTCTTCTCAAACTTCTGGAAATATTGCAACAGGAATATTTGGTATTTGTCAGCGCAATGATGTTTATTAAGAATCGGGTCTCTAAAAGGGGATGTGACCAAATTGTGACACCGAAAACTGGATGACTCAGTGTTAATTACCTGTAATTACATGCATTTTTCTTCTCTTCTTTAAACCATTTCTGTTCAGATTAGAGCCTGTACATACCATTATTACCTATAATGTACAAAAATATAAAGTAAGAGTTTAATATAATTTCTCTTGTTAACTGTTCGAGGGAAAATAATACTCATCTGATATGCCTTTAACTGAGTTGGGAGGGTTTACCAAAAGTTTCTTTTTGTTGTCAAAGGCTGCATCAACATTGCATTTACCTCAAAATCCCAAACTTAGTATTTCAATTGTTTATGTTTGATTAACATATCAAAAAAGAATGTGTAATATTTCTCCATATTTCGTGAGCTAAACTAGGCCAAACAAGTTCTGTCACACTAATAAGAGATTAGGGAATTTATGTTGTTAAATGGGACTTAATCTACGGGGAAAAATGCATCCAAGTTTGGCTAAAGTCTTTCAAAAGAGCTCACCTGCTGTCATGCTTCACTGAATACTGAGCGGAGCATGCAATGGAGTTGGGTCCGAATGAAAAAAACACACCTTTTTCACTTTAGTGTAATAAAGTTGACATCCGCGTTTGTTTATGGTTTTGAGAGACATGTCAGATAAAATTTAATATGTTATTTTCGTACATTAAGTCCCATTTTACAACTTTAACAAAAATCGAACACTGGACTCGAATCAGCCTTGAGCCGAGGCTAGTATCCAGGTCCAAAGCTAGCCGAAGAATATCAGTTCTGCTGGTTGAGTGTTTGTCACAGCACCTTGGTTTAATTTAAACATTCTTGTATTATATTTAGGGGAAAATGTATGAAATAAAAAGGTCACTCAATGTCATAGTAAAAGCTACTCGTGCGTTTTGTTTTCATTTGAACATTTCAATATATTTTATGCTCCGAGTAGGTAGCACGTGATACTGATATAGTGATTACATGTCAGTGTACTGTGTACATTAATTTGGCAAGCAAATACACTCCCTGGGCGGTTTTGTGACGCAAAAGCCGACGGAGGAAGGGGGAGTAAAAGTTAACAAAATTGGGGGAAAATATCTATAAATTGTAATACAGTAATTGAAAAAACAACGAACACGTCCGTCCCTTTTGTTTACTATTTATTTGTTTTTACATTAATTTTGTTTGTGGGAGGACATGTCGACACGAGAGGGCGCTGTTGCACAAACACGGTGCGAATTTTCAAGGCAGGCAACGAAACAAGACAATCAAAATGGCTGAAGATTATGCGCTGAATCTCTCTACGTACAGAGCCCAACTTCAGCAGGTAAATCGCACATTTTTGGTCTTGGAATCACGAAGGTAGTGTACGAAATATCGCGTGGTTTCTATCTTGTAGTTTAATTCTCCTAAACCATTTTTACAATTACACTTATTACAGGTTGAAGCAGCGTTAACGAATGATTCTGAAAACGAAGAACTCATGAAGCTCAAAGCCGATTTACAAGTAAGTTGTTTACCGGTACTTTAAAAAATATATAGAAAATGTTAAAAATAGCAAAACAAAATACCTACGATGTATTGGCCTAAACTCTCAAAATATTTGTTTACCAAAATATTTTTTTTTTCATTTTAACATAAACAAATTATGATAAATTAAAATATTTATTGAGAAATTATGCTAAGCCTAAACTGTAGGTCGACAAAACAGATTTATATCTAAAAATTCCATAAGCAAAGATTGACAATTACGACATGTCTTGTCATAACTAAATATCATTAACAAAAATCAACTTTGTCCTTTTTTCCTAGGATGTAATAGATTTAACCAAAGATCTACTATTGGCTGCTCCTGGAAGCAGTGCAACAGCTGAGACCAAAGTTGTCGAGCCGGCAACAGAAGAATTGTCAAAATGGAACGTTGGGGATACTTGTCAAGCTATATATGAAGGCGTGTAAGTGCGGAGCAAGACTTTATTTATTCTCCTATTGGTACCTAGCCTTTCAAATGGGTTATCTTTCCAGGAACCTTTTTAAGATATCATGTTGGTTTTACAGATATTACAACGCGACAATAGATGACATACTTGGTAATGGTACAGCAAAAGTCACATTTGAAGAGTACGGAAATACCGATAATGTACAGGTAAGCTATCACTCACTGGATTTTTTTACCCACTTAATGGCATTTAATAATAGCGTTTTAATAACATTTGTTGTCATGATTTGATTTGACAGATCTCTAGGTTGAAATCGGCTGAATCTACTGGAATAACCCGAACCGACGCTAAACCAATTGACACTACATCCTTATCAAAGTTAGTAACATTTTCAATAAAAAGAAACAAAATGTTTTTAGCTTACTCTGTCGGACATTTTAAAGTTATGACATACTGAAATTCAGCTGGAATATGTGAAACTGTCTGGAAAAATTGTAACAAATTGAAGCTGAAGATGAGCTCTTTCTAAAACCTTTTACATTTTTTTCTCTACGATTCAACATTGTGAGCAATTACATTTTGGAATTTTGCGTAAACAAGTTCTGAGAAAATCCGGTTTGCGCAAGATATACCATTTTACTGTATATGGAGCCGAGTATACCGTACATATAAAGCAACAATATTTTTTGGGGGGTAATGTTGGATAGTTAAAGAATACATTTTATGTTAAATACAAATTTTCATAAAAATTGGTTTTGGAACTATTTTCCTAATTTTCTCAAAATAGCATTTTGCGCCCTTGTGGGTTGCCCCTGATCTGTATCTACCGATGGATACAAATAAATAATTAACAAGCTTTTCACTGATCTACAATGTTTCGCCACATCTCCGATTATTCCCAGGAAAGAGCTCCAAGCGAAACAGAGAGAGTACAAGAAGAAGAAGACACAGAAGAAGATTGATCGACAGAAACAGATGGAGCAGAAACACGAGGAACAGAAGGCCAGTTGGCTCACCTTTAGCAGTAAGGTTAGTAGGGTGGGGGGGGGTTTGCGAAGATAGTTAGAGTAAACTAAAATCCTTCTAAACTTTAGCAGGGGTGGGGGTTTGTGAAGTTGAAATGAAATCCTTCTAAACTGTTTAACATGGACTAACTGCCCACAAAGGAGTGAATTGTACCAACGTTTTTTTCATTCAGCTACCCATTTGAACTAAACCAGGATGTTTGCATACCCTCAAAACCCTTCCAAAATCATTCGGTATAAACTCATTGAGCCAGCACACAACAACCCTTCAGAATTCTCCCAAAAGAGAATAGGGATATCGAGCTCACTATGCCTCAATTCTCAATCTTTTCGAATCACTCCTAAATGAAATCGTTTCCTCTCTCCCGCCAGGCGATCAAGAGTAAAAAAGGAGTAACGAGGAAGAGCATATTCGCATCGCCCGAAAGCTCGTCGGGAAAAGTCGGAATTGGGACGTGCGGCGTTGGCGGGGCACCGATGACCAAGTTTGACCGTCCGAAACACAACGTCGTCAGAAAATAACGGCAGAATAACTGTGTAATGTTTTGGCGTGAAGATGACACGTGGATGAAGGATTGCTGTCATGTTTTGGAGAGAGGAAAGCGAAACTGTAATAACGGGTTTATTTATGCATTACCTGTGAGGTGTAAAACTATTGTTTAGTGGATTCGCCTGTGGAGTTAAAGGTTCTTACTCTGACCCGACAACCGTGGCCGGTCGTTAGACCCATATCTACCTGAGCAATAGGAGTGCTCATTGTTTACAACCATTGCCTGGTCAACGGGATAACCCGTGCAGTTAGAACCGTTGAAGGTTGAATATTTATGGAACTCGTCACGAGAAACAGGAAGAAGCGGAGACATAAACTCAACTGAAGTGAGGGCTAGCAATAATATTCCTTATAGCATTGTGGGCAGCCGTTGCCTTTTCTAAGTATGGCACGCACAAATGGGATAACGCTGTTCAGAGCGGGTCAAGTCTCCTGAGTACCCCCTGGTGTCACCCACTCTTGTTTCCGTGCCATCCTATTTGTGTGCGCCATACTTCGAAAAGACTTACGACAGCGGGGAAATGGGTTTAACTCCTGCATTACCAACTGTCGGAATAAATTTTGTATTTGCATATTTTCTACAAACGTGAATGTAGAGTTAACCCTTTTTCATTTCCAACTCCTAAAAATTTCACCCCGCTTTCGCGACCATCTTTTCATCAAGTAAATCGAGTGAAAATATCTACCGTACTATAAAAGCAGGCATTTTATAAACAGCACCGGGTCTGCTTTATGTGAAAAGCTGTTAGATAATTTGTCTATGATCAAGGAAATTCACGTCCCATTGAAGCCGAGTTAAATAAAATCAGCAAGTCGACACTTTCAATCCCGCAGTACTCTGGTATGACAGACAGACCCACGAGCACCTTATATGATATAACTTGTTACACCGACATTTTTAGAACCATTGTGTTGCCTTTATGAACAAAGTACAACAACTGGAAACACGCTTTTCATTTGGCAGCTATCTTGGATTAACATCGACTCGCATAAGAATAATTAATTTAAATTTGTTTTTTGGACGATTTGGGAATATAACGACCTGACCAGGAATTCATTAGGTGTAATTCTAGCAGTAAATAAAAAACATACGGATGGTTTGACTCATAAAGAAGAAGATATTAGTACCGTATCGAATCAATACAAGAGGTATATGTGACTGCACTAGCATTTAGGTACAATATTCACAAAACATCAAAGATTCTATATCTATCTCATGTTATAATTATCTAGCATTATGGAAGGGGTGGGAGCCCACCACACAGGACGTTATACAATTATACATCTAAGAACTGAGAATGAATAATTCAATATGTATTTACTCGATAACACGATATCGCGTCTATGTATGCATTAGATGTTTATAATGTTCAAGTTCAAAGACTGCTTGAATCATCAAATCACCCCCTTGCAATCAATTTCCGGTGTCAGAAATGTGGGACAAAATTGGGACATTTTGTATACCTTTGTTATCAAGAAACACCAAATTATTCCCTCATGTGTGCTGTCCTCAATCCGAGATGGCTGCCAAATGAACCGTAGACAAGAGTTATAACATTCTGTTAAAAGTTCAGCCCAAAGGGTGCTCCTAGTGGGCCTATCTGTCCTGCCAAACCAGAGGCCGGAAATATTGATGCAGCATCATCTTCGTTTTTGTTACATCCCCCTCCTCCCCCCCCAAAAAAAAAACCCTGTATATTCTTAAAGGCCTGGACACACTGCAGTTGAAATCTTGGATGAGGTCAAAGTTGAACATCACGTCCAACATTGGTGACATTACATATTTTCTGTGCCACATGCATCCAATCAGCGTCCACTTATCAACAATGAACGCCGGGTTCAACATCCACATTCGATATGAAATCACGGACAATTTCGACATGGATTTTACCCATAGTGTGTCTGGGGCATTGTAAATAAAAATAAATAAACAAAAAAGACCAAAGATCTTCAATGATCTGGAATGTGTGTGTTTTTTTACCCTTTGTCTTATTCTTCGTACAAAACAAACAAAATTCTCAAATAGTTATCATGATCATAGGCTTAAACAAATTTCAGAATTTAAATAGAAAAATATAAGGCATAAAGCACTGATCAACCAGCTAGACAAGATGAAGTTGTGGGTTAGATTTCCCTACTAAGTTGCCTTTTATCGTCTTTCTAAAGACGCCTATTACCCGACTACAATACACAGAATATGTATGGAATAACGAAGGCATTCGCGACAACATTATAATTCATAATTGTAATTATTATACACTTCTTAAGGTCATGCAAGCTTAGTACCTCAGGCTCAAGTCCGTGGACACATAACTCACCTACAAAGGTACAGAGACTAATAAATTAGTCATTAGTCAGTTTTAAATAGTCATTATTACTTGGTCATTTAATGAAATTCAACACAAAATAATTGTACATAAATGTAAGACACCCAAATTATTAATAAAAAATAATATCAGAATACGCAATTTTTTACATGTTCATCATCATCATCTTTTGATCATGCAAATTATGTACAACATACACGGTGTAATAAAATATTAATTTAAGCTACAATACTACCGATATTAAAAATATTGAATCTGCAAATTACAAATGTTTTAAATTTACCTCGCACGACTTGCACCTTTTGATTGTTTAAGTTTAGTAAAATAAAAATTCTGGAAACATTCTCTTCAGCATTTATTAACCATATTGGTACAAATCTATCATATATCAAAGATATCTACACTTTTTTATCTAGATATATCTACATCTAGACACATAGTTCAATCTTGATAAATGAGAAAGTTCAAATTAAAACCTAAATGTTAATATTGTTTTGTTATAACAAACTTCTCCTATAGTTATTGGTTGGTCCCTGTATTTGGCAAGTCAACTGTATACTGACAGATCAAACAGCAGCTGTCGATTGACATTGAAAAGGAAATTAAAAGAGCAGGATTTATCAATAAACTCTGATAACTCAACAAACTCCCGATAAGCAGAATTTTGGTAAAGAATTTGATATAATGTGGTATTTTGCTTTGTACATTCCTGAACTTCACTTAGGTACTTCTTCTCCCTGCTGGTGCAACCCGCCGATAAATAACAGGAATGCTTGACCCAAGTTTTAGAAAATGCCAAACATCTGACCATAAGCAAAGTGTATTATTCGGAAACAAAATATGGAGGGTCTGATGTAACAACCTAGCACGGCAGTTGTTACCCAGTGGCAAAGGAACTTGAGCCAGACAGTTCACCCTCAAGATTTAAGAACATTCATAATGGTATTCCCTCAATTACAATTCTTTTAATTTGGGAGACTAAGTGGAACTTTAAAATGTGTTTTACTATGTTAGTTTCAGTATGCAGTTTGATACAAATAATACAAACAATTAAACAAAAAGAAACAAGCAATTTATCTGCCACAAAAGAAACAGGAAGTCAAGAAATAGATTAGGGGAAAGAGAGAGAAATGAAAAAATCTACCCCCAACAAAAAATGTTTAAGTTATACTTCCTGCGTGGACAACCGCGTAAGTCCACACGAAAGGATACAGCAATACAACGAAAGAGACAACAAAATGCTGTGATTGAAGTTCTTTTATAAGACTAACCGCATCCTTAACCCATATCTGTTCGAGCCATGACATTCTCATTATATCCAGCATTGCCTGGGCTATGGGATATCCAGTAGTTGGTTGTTAACCCAAATGCCAGTACGAGAAATGTTTTGAAATTTCCCCAACTTTATGATACATTTTCATCAGGATCTCGAGTCCTTCCACATTGCCGTTGGTTAATATTGAATAACAAATATAAGATGCTTTGATTGTTCTCTTAGATAAGTTTGTGTCCACTGCTCGACTGCGTGTGCATAGTCCATGGGAAAATCCTTAAGTACACGACGAATAGGGATATGTGGAAATGGATGTTTGGGATGCAGGGAGTTTGGGGGATGGAGGGGGAGGTTAGGGGGATGAAGGGGGAGGTTAGGGGGATGAAGGGGGAGGTTGGGGGAATGGAGGGGGAGGTTGGGGGGACCTCAAAGGGATGCTGTTCGGAGGGATGCAGGGGTTTGTAATATAGGAGGGGGTCAGCACACAGGTCAACAGCATGACCCCTTCCCTTCATGCTCCCCCTCGTGGATGGGATCTAAGGCAAACTTGTCAGTGTCGATATCTTTGTCATCACGGCTTATAGTCTTGTCGTTGTCTAAGATCTACGATAAAAAACAGATGTGAAACAAAGATGTAGGTTAATATAAAGAAACAATACGACTAATTGACTGACAAAATTATGCTACATTTCATTTCAGCAGGCAATATTCAACATCAATCTTGATAGCAATATATAGGTACAAATAGATGACTTTTAAAAAAGTGGGAGGGAAAACTCACCGCCGTCACCAGATATCTGGCGCCCTCGTCAATGTTGATATTCTCCTTGGCCGAGGTCTCAAACCAGCCGATGAACCCCTTGTCCTTGCAGTACTCGTCCATCTGAGCGCTGTTGTTTACAAGGCCCTCCTTGGCTTGGTCACACTGCACAAAGATCAGGTCACCAGATAGTGAGTATTTCTCGACCAAGATAGAAAATAATTAAAATACAGGAAAGTCTACGTTTGTTTACAATTTAGCCTACTGCCCTCTACAAACAAGCAAAAAAACAAACAAACAAAACAAAAAACAAAAAACAAACAAACAAACAAACAAACAAACAAACAAACAAGCAAGCAAATAGTAAAAGAGTAATCAACTTTGTAAAATTTCATAAAAATGATTGAGTAGGTAAAATTATGTTTAAAAAAACGCACTTTTCAAACTGAATTTAATTACACAATAAACTATACAATCTAAGCCTAAACTATATTTGCGGCAGCGTTGACTGGAGGCTGCCCTCTGCTGACCTTATTAGCCAAAAGGACGACCGGTATATTGCTGCCGTTTGCCAACTGTACTTTACTGTCGAGGTCGTGCTTCCATTTGGCGACGGCCTCGAACGTCGATACTCTCGTGACGTCGAAGACGATGAACGCCCCGACCGCTTCCTTGTAGTAGACGCGGGTCATGTTGCCGAATCGCTCTTGACCTGGACACAAAGGTGGATGAAAATAACGATGACAAATACATATGGATGTCTTGAAGCAACGTCAGTATGAAGCTTGACAGACCACGTACCGGCAATGTCCCATAACTGCAGCCGTATGAGCGTGTCCGCGTCCCAGTTGATCACTTTCAGCGCAAAGTCCACTCCGATCTTAGGATGACAGAATACTAAGGGAAACAAAACAGCTGAGCTCTGCAAATTTGTCAATATAAGCCACACAAGAAAATATTAATTTATTTCCCCGTATTCAATTTGTTTAGGTGAGAAGTGTACCGCAACAAGAAATGAGAGAAAATCCATGAGGTTGGGCAGGAACCAACAACCAACTAGTGATTTTTACCCTATATATTTCAGTGACATCCTATGCCATAACAAAAAAATGTTCACGATAGACTGCAGTTTCCTTTTCAAAATAAACTAAAAACTATTTTTTATTAAAAAATGGTGTTTAATTCTTGTTTTTACCATTGTTTTAATATCAGAGTGTGTGGAATTAATGTTTTATCTGTAGTGTGATTTATTTAATAGTTAATATTTAACAGTACTTAATAGTTATTTATTAATTTTATTATTTACTCTTTTATATTATTTTATTTTGTTTGATTTTTAGTGTTTGTGAAGCATGGAGAGTATCATTTGTACTCTAGCGCCCTACAAGCTATAATATTATCATTAACTGGTGTACATGCATTACTTGTTTTGATTTTACCAACTGGTTGAATAACTGACTAGATACATTATTACTTGGCTGTAGCCTCTGATGTGGCAGTTTGTTTATAAACATTGGAAAGTGTTATTCATACGTGGGAAAGAAAGATGGGGTAAATATGGTATGTCACATGACATCCCAAGGTAGACTAAACACTTGTCACCTTTGCCCTTTTTACTGTATAAAGGATACGGTTGCTCTATAGTGCTGTGAGAAGAACTGATGGACATATCTCTTAATAACGCTGGTTTTACCAACACCTAGGTCACCAATCACCAGGACTTTGTAGAGATGCTCTCTCTTCTCTCCTGTAGCTGTCTGAGAATGAAGAAACAGACAGACAGACAAGCAGACAGTCAGACAGACAGTTGAATAAGTATCGTACCAATAACCTGTTCAATATCGTTAACGACTAAAATGGACACAAAATAATACGAATGGATACCAGTCAATGTTGCTTGCATTGTACACAAATAGCCGGTTCCCACTAGCCTTGTTTTAAAAACAATTTGGTCGTGAAAGGGGTAAACAGAATACCCATAGCAATATTTCAGTCACGAATAAAATATTTAATCAAAAATGAGATGTAAAAAAAAACACTTTTACATATTAACAAGAGATATATTAGGGTGCCCACATTTCAAAGAAGATGTTCAAAATACACCCCTCTGGCTAACAACACTCCTCTCACTTGCACGTTTCTACAGCACCCTACTTCCCATTTAAGTGCTTCAGAGAGACTTTCCCATACATGTCCACTCCACATAAACCTTGATCCTAACTACACAGCTCAACTAACCCACTTCCACTATTGCAATGCCCTTTGGTCTCCCCCTGAACAGGAAAAACCATGGTCACAATGAAAAAAAGGAGTCGGTAAAGATTAGTGGCAAGTAATTCTGGCAACGGATAGATAACGATGCATAATGTATGAGTTCCTGGGTTGTACTATGTACCTGAATCCATACACGCTGCCCTGATGACCCTAATGAACTAAGTACAGTCAGTACTGGTACCGTAACAAAGGCAGTAACTACACTATATCCTATTACCGTATCCCTCTAAAAAAAACATCCTTTATGTTAATTACAATGGTAGTATAATGTAAATCAATTCACAAAGACTTCAAGGACAATCATTTTGGTAGCCCCTGGTAATTGTCCCACGCTGTCCCCTTTCCATTTCAAATTAGGGATTAACCCTCTCACTACCATTGGCAACTATAGTCGACAGGAATGTATACCAATGTATACCAGTCTACTATGAATATAATGTGTAATTTTAGCCGGTTCTCGCTAGCTGTATTTAGAAAACAATTTGGTAGCGAAAGGGTTAAAGAGGGAGTAAAATGAAAATCAACATTATGACTTTTCAGACATTCTCGATAGCCTATGCATCCCCCGTAACAA
>JAVCKS010090015.1:5213-16106 GCA_032273685.1 Pteraster tesselatus | reverse complement strand
GCTTTTCAAAGTTTTTATTTTCTCACACTAACTGTATCATTTTATTGCTTAGCCATTGCATAATGTCATCTTATCTCAGAGGTCCTCGGGTCAACAAGTGGAAAAATATAGTGAGAGCGCGCTACATTCTTTGTAAAGATCCTGAGACATTTCCAAAATACTCGGGAAGTGCCCATCTCCGGATCTAACTTTTCGGATCGACATGTTTTCGTATCAGATTTCAAAACAAGAATTCTCACGAAAAATCGTGAGCCTTGGAACATATGCCATCGGAATAAACCCACCACTGAGATAGTGAACGAATCCACCACCTCATTATATACCGGTGTGTAGACGTCCTCTAGTCACCGACCAGCGTTTTTGATCGTTCACGCTAAAGACAGGCTAAAATGCTTGTAGTACTAGTAATGAGTCCCTCTAACAAAACAAGCTCGAATTCGCAATGTAGCTGCGACCTATAGAGGGCGCTGTTGCACACGGTCTGTAAATGGTTTTGGGCGATGTCATAATGTTGTCGAAACATGGTAAAGCTGTTTGTTCGCGTGTACGTGTACTGGTGTATATCACTTCTTTTAGTCTTTAGCAAATATAAGCGCAGCGTAACTAGTTAAGTTACCCGTTTCGTGTAACTAATACTAGCACGTATCTATAAAAGTGTACTAGCTATTGCTGGCGAAATACGGTCAGAGCTGTTTTTACGCCCCGGCTGACCGATCGGCCGACCGATCGCCGTGATTGACCGCCTCGATCGACCGATCGACAGGGTAACCTAATTACAATGTATATAGCTGCTCCAAAAATACGTGTAACGCTCTGTACAAAGCAGGACCGACTTCAAGAAAGCGTTTTCAAGAATTAGCGATGTGGTGGGTACTTACAATCGTGTCTTTGACGTCATTAAAAAAAACCACGATACTTCCTTATTTATTTACAATGGCAAATTACGGAGATTTTGTTTTATTTATGGGTACTCTTTGAAATTTATTTGCAGTTTGCTCAACCTGTCATCCACCTTGATCGGCGAGTATAGCTTTAGGTATCCGCCGTCGAGTAGGTAAATAGACGTACAGCAGAACGAATATGGGGTCATGTTGGTAATCTTCATCCCTCTTATGGTCCTGATTGGTATTCTTATACGGGTCTGTATTGTTATATGAGCCTAAATGGTTCCGTACCGTGTGAGCTGACACATCCTAACCACACGGACCTACACCGTGGGCTGACACAGAAGAAGCTCACCATTGGGATCCGTGTCATTGGCTGGTCCAGTGTTTGGTTACCCTTATAGCTTACATGAATCGATACCGTTTGGCTTGTCCATAAGGATCTGTACCACACACTGATACTGTATTAACAGACCATAAAGGTTTGCATCGTTTTGTTTAGATGCACTGTAGGGGTCTTTATCCCGAGTATCGTGGTCGTATATACTGCTAGCTTACCACTAGGATCTGTATCATGAACTGATACTGTTTTAGCCGATCAGAAAGATCTATACCGTTTTGTCTTGATCTACATTAAGGGTCTATATCTTGAGTGTCGTGAGTTTATATAGCTTTAGCTTACCACATGTTTCTAAATTATTGGCCGACGTTTTCCCTATTTATTTAAATGCACACTTTTCCAAATAAACATCCCGGGAGCCGCGGAAATTGATTAATGCGGTGCAGTCGCCCCAGCGAAAAAGTGTATATATTTGTTTTCCTTTATTCATTCTTATTTAGATTTAGGGGGAAAATTTGTATCCAGGAAATCTGAGATGTATTCCCCGGATATATACCCCAGGGCAATTCATTATTTGATAAGTGTGTATCATTTTACACAGAGCTGTAGCCTGCGGACTGAACATGTTCATCTGTACACATGTCCGTTTGAAGGGTTGGTATTGATTATTATATTAAGCCCCAGGAGAAGTAGGTTCGCCTATATTAATAATCACATTAGTGGATAAGA
Source organism: Pteraster tesselatus (assembly GCA_032273685.1). Taxonomy (NCBI): domain Eukaryota; kingdom Metazoa; phylum Echinodermata; class Asteroidea; order Velatida; family Pterasteridae; genus Pteraster; species Pteraster tesselatus. The sequence continues at coordinate 14,153 of JAVCKS010090015.1, read as the reverse complement.
TACCTCAAAACCAGGTTCTATAATTGATTTACTATGTGTTTCTGTGTAGTTTTGTTTATCCTGGTATAGCCTCAGGGTGTACTGAAATGTTGTGTTAATGGCCGACGAGGATGATAGATGGTTTCTTCTTTCCAATTTTGCGTTTTTGAAACTGTCTTTTGCGATGAAATATACTTTATATAAAAAGGCACTTTCCTATACGTGGCTATATTTGTTATTCTTGGTATTATTATATTATTATTGGTTATTCGGCGTAATTGAAACACAATACAACAACGACGATAGTCATATCATATACAAGCAAACTCTAGAAAGTTTGCAATATGAATATGGAATATGCATGTAGCGTTAAATAATCGGTAAAAATACAAGAGTTGACAGTCAGAGTATACACTGTGGACGCAACCTGTGGTATACGCCAGGAATGACATCAAAAGTTAACTCAATAACCGTGACCCAAAAGGCCACCAATTCCAGACTAATTCTGCATGACGGATCGCAATTACTTTTGCGTTACCCTAAGAGATCTGCGAGTGGACTACTATTTGATGCAAAGCAGTATTTTCTAAAACCAAACATAATTGCCTTAATACCAAATTTTAGTGCTGCTTGATGGCCCTGAAGTGACATTTATTGCAAATATTTGCGCCACTATTTGCGATTTGCGATGTCTCTTCAGGGCCACCACAGTATAGCTAACGTGCAGGAGGTGGATACTCAGACCAGAGATCAGCCTCTGCCTTCTGTTGGCTATTACGTCTTCTATCGCCACCCCCCCTCCAAAAAAATACAGACGCGGTTCATTAAACAAACTCTGAACAGAGTCAACACCCAGTTCAATGATTGACGGTTTTATTCCTTCCATGATAACACGAAGACTGCAATGTCAAGCTTCTGTTTGTGCAAATCTAAATTGCGCCACTTTCTGAAGTGGTCCTGCTCGACTGGCACGGATCTATATTACGTGAAAGGAGCAAAGTGGACAAACTTAGTAATAAACGCAATATCGGCTCCAAGTAGTATAAACAGAACGAGTTAGGTATAGTACGAGTCAGTGAGTGAGAACACGTCGAATAGCAGACAGTATCGGAGTACCAGGGGTTTCGCTTCTAAGTGCATTGCCCTTATGTGTCCAATCCAACGGGGCCAGACTGCCATATCCAGTGTACAATGACGCTTAAGCGTAACTATGAGGTGAGGTACATGTATTATTAAAAACAAAAACCTCGTCTGAACGGCACCCTGATAAGCTTTGAGATATCTCGACCGTCCGTGTCTCTCGGCGGTCGGCTTTTGGTCGGTGGACTCAGGTTTCGCGGAGCAATTTCGCCGCCACTTAGTTTAGGTAGCTCCTCAGAGATTGCGACAAACGAGGTTACTCAAATAAATTGGTCACGAACAGTTATATGCCTATACTCATGGTGTCAAGGTACATAAGATTTTGACTGCTGTATTTGGACTTCGGCAAAACAGCTACTCCCAGGGAAGGTCGGTCATCACGCCGGACCACAGCGCGGTGGCAATATGACTCCCACTGCCCCTTCGACAAACTTCTGTGCTGGTGTGGAAATCACCGATAGCCCAAAGACCAACGGATATGTCTACACCCCGTTCGATCTAACTGAGCGCACTTTGAATACTGTAAACACTGGCTCACTTACTGGTGAGCGGTCCAGATTCAGCTTGGCTCGTTGCAAACCTCTGGCTATTTCGCTGGATCTTTCCACTCACTGAGATTTATGTAACCAAGCACGGGATAGTACACTATAGCAGCATGGAGGATTGTATGATATAGTTGTCTAGTAATAACTCGTATTGACCCGGCCCACATGGTAATAGAGGGCGCAATAAAATACCATTTCTGAAGGTTCTTTACACATCCGTCACAGGCTGCTCAGTGAGTGGATTTATATATCGACATAACAAATTGAACTTTTAAATAAGCTCTTAAATATTTGACCGTTATGTATAGGATAATGCCCGAGGTACGCGCGAGGGCCAATATTACCTACGAATGGCGCGTTACCGAGTGTATTAGGCGACTTAACCTCCACCGGGACGTCGCACCCTATTGTCCTACCACTCCATTATTTTGAACGAATGGAGCGTCTTTGTTTACTTTCAAGAGATGTATTGTTGCGTAAGTAGAAGATATCGCCTCCAACGCTCCATTTGTTCAAAATAATTGAGCGGTAGAACAATAGGGTGACGTCCCGGGTGGAGGTTAATCCCTTTTACGGTTTAGGTAACTATAACAACTGACGTTATTAAGTCACTCGTTGTTATATCAAATCTAAAACTAGGCCTATGTCAGAACACTTGCTCCTTCCCATACGAATTCACACGAAATGTCAAACTGTAAAATGTCTTCATGTGAAATTGTGCACCTCCGTTGCATACATGGTTGACAAATACATGTTCAATGATAAGATTTAAAAAAAATAAGCTATACATGTATTTGGGGATTCTTCGAGAAATCGGCTTCGTTGGTAAAACTTAAAAAGCTGCAGCTGCAACTGGAACTCAATCCATGTTTGCTTAGGGCAAACTCGATCAAGGGTCCTCGTATCCAGTGACCACGTGACGTCCTTTTTTCTTCTATAGAAAGCTGTCACAAAGACTTCATGCCATATCGCGAGACAGCTATAAAATGAAAAGTCGCAAGTTATCGGTCTGCGCTTCGTCAATGATCTACTTATCGACATACGGTATTGAATGTTTCTGAAATACTCCAACCAAACAGTCTGATGGCGCTGGAGCAACGTCCCCTTTTCGGTCGTTCATTATTTTATGGAACCGCGATCCACTAGATAGCGAACTATTAAAAACAAACGTCAAATCATTTCTGACATATCTAGAATAAATAATTATTTCGCCCCAGTTTTCATCATTGGTGCTGTATCACTGCACAATTTTGATTTATATGGTTTTTAATCAATTGTACCTCTTCAACGGAAGAAGAACGAATAATAATAAATTGACAAATTAAAGACTATTTGTTTTCACCGAAAAATATAAAATTGAAAAACTAATCTCCACTTTTTCAGAAGTATTAATATTGTTCTCCAGGTTTTGGAGTGATGAATATCTTAGCCTGAGGCTTGGGATAGAACCACGAGTTCAGGTGTGGACCAACAACCAATGCTGTTCTCAAGAAATTCGAATTTGTAGTCCTTCAGTGGTGAAGGCCCAGATGTGAGGCATTAAGATGTACCCAGTAAAACTGCAATATGTAAAATTGTCTCAAAATTGCTTCACTCGGATAGGCGTCTTTCGAAAATCATCTTATTGCATATACCGTTACGTCTTTCAATGTGTCCGGTAATACCAAGGGATACAGTGGCTTATGGCTGATATCCATCTGGCAAATGAAAGCCGCCACATCCGCGCATTCCTTCCGCTATTATCTCCCGTCGACGAAAGGTTTCAATAATACAGGCTTTATTGCCAAACAGCAGCCTCCTTCAGTGTCTAGCTCCTCCAGCTAACTTGGAATCGATTTCTCTGAAACATTTTATCAAGCCGGCAACTTCTCGGCATTTTACTGCTGTGTGCATTGTGTGATTTGTTTTAAAGTCTCCACTTGATAAATTATTTATCTCGTTCAAAACATTTATTCTATATATGCAAGCCGTTTGCGATCAATTGCACTATTTTTTCTCTAGATCTCGGAGATTTAACAGCCAGTGTTCTTGTCGGAAATGTATATTAACCATCCTAGCTAAACGCTGCAAATCTAATATTACGAATTTGCTAATTCATGTGGATTTTATTTTGTTTAGACTAAACCCCTTTTATAATTTATATACGATGTTGTAACTAACATTTACAGTTGATGCTGTGCGGATATAACCATAACCTATTCGGTCCTTCATCGACTAACGATGCTATCTTATGCCGACTATCATGTAATATAAATCACCCTTATCCATTGACTCCTGATTTATCATCAAAAAATAAAACAGATTGGTAAAGGTATGTCCATATAATCTACTAGACACATGCGTAATAATCATTTACTCATAGATACAATACTAGCAAATGATAAGAGAATGATTAGTTCGTGGTATTGAATAAATGCTTTTAATAAAAGGCTCTCGTGATCGCCAATGTATATCGGGGATTTTTTTTTTCATTTTCTTGATATAGGGTGGGCGAATCGTCAATCATACAAGTATACTTGGGGCCGATAGACAATGCGTGCTACCCAACGTGATTGTCGAACTTCCGAGTATCATATAAAAAGTGAACATTCAGGTGTGGTACAACTGTGTAATCAATGCAATTTCAGAGCATAGTTACTTATACAAATCATAAAATATATTTTTGCAAATTTTGGTCGGTTATTTTCACAATAAAGGTTACCAACGTAAATTTACATCAAACAACATACAGTGGGTAGTAGGTTATTACGTGATATTGGTCCTTAAAGTGGCGACCCGTCGCATTAGAGGGCGCTGTAACTTACTATTTCTGAAGATTCTCTAACAGCTTGGCGCAGCTTGGTCATTGGGTAGATGTTTTATATCAACATATCAACTTTAACCTTAAAATGTCGCGCACACATACTGATGATTTATTCAATTCCTAACACTATTTTAAGCAATCCCCCACCAACCCAATAATGTTAATTATGCTAATGAGATCATACAGACGTGAAAGCATCACAAATTTGAAATTGTTTCGAGCATATATTGTCCCATCTTTCCTAAGACTGTACCGAATGCAGCGGCCTTCCACATTACTGTATTGTTATTATCAAATTGAACAAATTAAACAAATGTTATTAAACAAATCTTACAGTCTCTCAAAGTGAGGAAACCAATCATGACATCCCAATTGAGGCAATACCGCGATGTGAGCTAGACTGTCTGTTGGCTGAAGTTCTTTTTCTCACGAATAACCACTTCCAGGCGAGGTTGTTATACTCGTTACACCATAATACGCTCCATAAAGCGTACACTGCTGTTCACCATTAAATGTCGTCACCAGAAAGCTTGATGGAGTCTGCGATCTTGCCTTGTATCGGGTGACGGACGAGATCTGAGCCAAGGATTGATTTATAGATGAAAGATACGAGAAGGTAGGTGGGTACTGATATGAAGAACGACACGAGAATTCGTCTGGAAGAGACAGGTTGGTGAGTTGTATCAAGTGGAAACATGTTCTTCGAGTGTTTACCCTTTCTCTCTTACAATTTTGTGGGTCGATTTCAGCGAAGTAGTTTTTATTTCAATACGATATCGGAGCCTTTCAAACTGTGCCTAATCGTGAAACCAACTATTCAGTCGGCAAGATAAGCGTTCAGCTAATCGCACCTTGGGGAAATTACATTTATCTTGGCTAAAATACTAGCCTGGTATTAAAATTTGTTCTAATCACGTGCTGATATTTCTGATGTATAAGCACACACTGGGGGATATCAACCGTAATAAGGGATCAGTCTACACAGTATTTAGCACGTCCCAAAGGTTTGTATCGTCAGTGATCGCAGTTCTCATTAGGTCGTAAGAGTAAAGATTTTCAGTGCTGCTGTTGTTGTTGTTATTTATTTGTTTATTCCTCGATGTCATGTATGGGGATCGAACACCAAATGCACCTTAGTATTGTCCCGGATTCCCAGAGGGGAAGACGGGGAAACGAATAGGACGAAAGTACCACTTTACCCGGTCCCTTACAACGGCTTAGTTCAATAAAACAGAATGACTAACAGGAATATATTATGATAATGATTTTGGTTGATCGGTTACTTCCATACTATAGGTGTTTGGATCATAACATGACCATGGCCTTATATGTTTAGTATAATTTGACATGTTAGATACATTATGTGGGTATAGTGAGGCCACACTTTGTTTATTTTACAGAGGATAATTTTGTACATTTTGTACATTTTTTAATGTATAGACATTGAATTTATCGCTTTGCATCTATATTTTTCGTAGGGTCTCCTTAAGTCAGGGTTTGGCGGGAAAAGGAGGTTTTCATATTTTGGGTCGGAAATGAAAACCATAAAAACAAAAGGGACGCCCTAATGGAAAAACAACAACAATCTAAGCGCTATACTGTTTATAAAATAGTAAACAGTTCATACTGCACTGTAAAAACTTTGTGTGAAATATTTTATCTTGAAATATGCTGACATCTTCGAGATTATACTCCCCCAAGAAAAGCCCCACCCAAAGACAACCTGGTGAAATGACAACAATCTGAAGGCAAATCCACTGATCTCTCGAACACGTGATCATGCACCAAACTTGATGAATTATCACATATTTTTGTATGGATTATTGCATCTCGACGGTTGGACTACTATATTGGAGGAATGTATTCCTCCAAAGGAATACCCACATGATACGATATCATGCTCTTTAGGCTTCCGGCTGAATCCATGAGAGAGCGCCGAGAGGGGGCGGGCGATGGACGAATAATGATATGCTACGTTTATGTATAATGCTATACGTGTACGGACAAACATGGGAAAAGGTGTTCGACGTTGACTTATCTTCAAGTTAAAACTGTCCTTGCGTCCCCTTCGTGTCATGAATTGTTGTAAATCAACCCTCTCAAACACAAACTACTATTACTGAGTACTATAAGTACATAAATTCCTGTATAAATGCATTTATACACAAAATACACGATAATACCGTTTAACCTTCAAACCAAAGCCCAGACAAACTCCGTCTAAAACAAAGATCTCAACGACGACGTATAGATCCACATAATATTGTTTAGGCCTTACAGTTGGGTATTTTTATATTAAATTTCCCTACTAACAGGGCGATTGAAACCGTCTATTGTGCTAAGTTCTTTATAGGAGTAAAACGGCGCCATGTTAATTACCACGTCGCCAAGCATCTTTTCAACCACGATTTACGTTGTGTGGATTTAATTTGATTCGACTGAGTTCGAAATGAATGAAAATTCAAATTACATTAGAACTCCGTACACAAGTAATAAGCAGCTTATGTGGCCAATTTGACTATAGACGGGGGCCTACATGTTCGTTTCCTCTCTGGAAAAGCTGGACTGAGCTGCAACCCCGAGACCGATGTATACACATTGTGGCTTTTACCCAAGGGACGAAAAAAAGAACTGGATGCCAACGGCTGTGTAATGCTGTGTCGTGTTGCGCTGTGAGCTTGCGCACACAAAACCCACACATTATTGATAATGTACACCACTTATACCTGTATTAATTGGATAGGACGTCGTCCAAAGGGAAATTGCGTTTCCTCTATATTGATATTGACAAGAAGGAGAATTTTACAAATTGTACTCGTCATATAAACATTATACCAAAAGCATAATTGATTTACTTGTTTTGCTATACCGTTACTTCAAAGTTACAGCCAACCACGAGGACCCACAACGTACGGTAGTTACGGGTTGATAAAACGGCTAGGTCGAGCGGCGGACATGGGTAACGAAATAATTTCAGTATAGGTAAAGCTAGTACCCAAACGTCCAGCATGTGGAGTGGATTTTCGGCCCCTGCCCAGCCCCGCGGGTTCCCCCGGTTACTGGAGCTTAAACCGTTACTTCTTCACCCCACGATGAATGCCTAATACTAGTGGGAAGCAATAGCCCCGAATTGTGTCAGTCTACGACAAGTGCAGGTTAAAACTGTTTAAACCACCAAGAGACTAAAGTCCTCAAGGAATCATAGCCACAGCTCCAAGAAGAAGGCTCGGGGGACCTTGCCAAAACAAAACTGGAAACCCTTTAGTAATTTTGTTAAACACGTTGTGAATAATGTACACAGAGGGGTAAACGGAATTAATTTATGTTTGGTTTGACACTTTGCTATTAATTGAGTTCAAGAAAAGTGCATTCATGGCGCTGTTGATGGGCTGGTTTTCACGGGAAAAATTCCCAATTGTCACATTGAACGATTATACTGGCAATTTTTCACAGTTACGAATGACGCGTGGCCGATCCTCATTAACATCCCGATCAAAGTGTGATGTTTACACCGTTAAGTTAGTCTCATCTAAAGGGGGCGATCTCGTGTATATAACTTAAGTGTCAATAATGTTGCCATCTATACCAAGACAGGCCACTCCTTCAAAACGAGGATAAACGAGATGGTTATACAATCTTCCGTTGATTTGTAACAGTATATATACCCCAAGAAGTTGCGATTTCTGCCTTTTGTGGTTCAAACTTCGAATTTGGGGCTCGAATTCGAGCGTTATGACCGAAATGATGCGGGAGCCCTAGCTAGCCACAACGATAGTGTCCCTTTAACGTTAAATCGCTGAAACAAGACGACCTAGATCGGCTAGATCATGCTTGATTGCCAAATGGTACTTACCAATAAACATTATTATCATTTGTCATCATATACGGGAATGATTTATGTAAATAACAAAATAGACAGAAAATTTCACTGTTCCATTTAATATTGGCATCTGAAGGTGCTGTTAAAATTGACATGTGCATTTGTATGTATATTATTAGATCAAGTGGAAGTGAACGTTTAAGCGATTTGTAGTAGGCCATGTTTCACTGACGGAAGCTGTTAGTATGCAGTACCGGTAGTAGTCTATACAAAATGCATTTTCGACTATAATACTCAAAATATAGAGTCATTGTGTTTTGTCCTCGTACCCTTCATGTGGAGGGTGGTTGATACTCTTTTCAACAACCCCACCACTACGGTCTGTATCTCGTGGCTCATACAACCTGACTATACGCCCACCACAAGGTGCAGCGCTCGCCGTATTGAATCGTTGATACGCGCACCACAATGGTATGTATCGTGAGAGGAGAAAGAAGCTACAGTGTTAGTGGTGGGAGGGAGGCACCAGGACCTGGGGGGACCCGCGATGTCCGGTAGGCACCAGGGCCTGGGGGGCCCGCGATGTCAGGTAGGGACCAGGACCTGGGGGGACCCGCGATGTCAGGTAGGGACCAGGACCTGGGGGGACCCGC
>JAVCKS010090004.1:0-21325 GCA_032273685.1 Pteraster tesselatus | reverse complement strand
GGCCTGCGCCCCTCCGTACTGCTTATCTTAAACCCAAAACGTATAACATCTTATAGATAATGTACGCAATAAATGTATATACATTATCAATAAAACACATGCTAGATTTAAAGTCTGGGTTTCCAAATAATTAACAGGAAATGAAGAATATAATTACTATAAATAAAGAAATAAAGACACGTATATAGGCTACTGTTTGATTTCACACCAATTATAACCTAAAAGGAAGTAGTTTTAAATGTTGAATTGGTAATTTGGCAGGTTTGCGAGTAGAGGTAGAATCTCCATGCTTTGGCCCTATTATTCTATTGCCAGCCAGTAGTTCATTTTGACAAAAATATTACTCTCTAACCAGCCATTGATATAGTTTTAAGCTATAACAACAAGGGCAAACTTGTCAAGTTTGCCCTTGACAAGGAAAAAAAAATATTGGCCAAACGGATCAGAACCTGATTCCACCCGAATACATTTCTTTTAAGTGCCGGTGTCACCGCCGATTTAGACCCGCCGCCGATTCGGACAGCCTGGTCCAAACCCCGGCTAGCGAATATCCGCTAACGAATTTTGATCCCTGTCCAAATACGCTAATCATAACCTTAGCTCCAACGTGAACACCAACCCCAGCCCTATAACTCTAACCCCGTCTTCGACCCCAACCCTTACCCTAACCCTAAACCGGCAAACCCACTAGCAAAGAGGGACTGATAACTGAGCCCAAATCCGACAGGACATCGCTTGCTTCCCACTTGCACGTTACCTGTTGTATCTCCGTCAGCCCTGGACAATGCCACGAAACTAGTCACACATAAGAATAAAATGTACGTCCAACCTCTCCTCTCCATGTTGATCGAGTTCTTAATCTGCTCTCTACAAGTTTTCGGTTTGGAAGTTCGCGGTCTTGCTGTTGTTTTTGGTCTAGCTTACGTCCTTGGTCTAGCTTAATGCATTCGCATTGTGCATGATATGTGTGCAGAAACCGATTGGACATTGAACAATTATAATTGTATTTCGCCCTCGCTTCTAATGTTTGCGCTATACTACTAGTAGTACATGTATATAGTACCATTGTGTAGTGTGTACTCTAATGATAGAAACTTTGTACCTCGCACCTACCCAAGCCCAACCCAAGTCAACAATACGATAGTTTGCAAAGAGATAACCGCGTTTATCTCTGTTTTATTTTAAGTTGGGGCAGGGACCCTATATGTATAAAAGTGTGTGCTGTATACCACTCTTCGAAAGACAATCTCCGTGTTCAGACCGACGATGTCACCTTCTCAAAATAACGTTTAAAACCTGTATAACTTAGTTTGCCCTTGTTATTACTTTGAAATGTGTGGCACCAAGAAATCCATCCGCCAGGGATAATTTCTTGGATATTTTCCGTGGATGGGTTTTTAACGTGCCATCATCTAGTAATAACAAATCTATGGTAATGACAAACAAGCACACATTAAACTACGTAGGTTATATAGCTAATAGTGTGCTTTCGTTTTGGGCGACGACGGAGCCTGCGACGGTTAAAAAACTGCGACTGTATCGTCGGGCGTGCGAAGTGTCCGTCCTGCGAATTACTCGTTTCGTTTTTTCACGAGTGCAACGAAATGGCCAATTTGATCACGTGATCACCAAAACATAACATGGGCCATTTTGCTTGCAGGAATTTGTATTATATGTATCAGCAGATATTCAATGCATAGCTGAAGCTCTGATATCTTGGTCAAAAATCAAGTTTGCCTGCGATAAAGTCATTCGTACATGGGCCCTACAGCAAATTTGGCAGCATGTTGTGGCGTTTTCGGGGCGACGGTAAAACACCCCGAAACCCGTCGTAGATTGTCGATGACCGATGAACCTCCATGCGCAGACGGGTCCAATACGGAGCTTTACCGTCGCAGGCTCCGTCGTCGCCCAAAACGAAAGCACACTAATAGTCCCCTTACTCCGGATCATAAAGGTGTCAGCTACGTATTCAGCTGTCCGCTTTAATAGTTAGTCAGTACACAGTACACAGTTTATAGACGTACAGACGTATAGAGGGTGCGCTTAATTTTTAACAACGACGTATCTAATCAATCTAGAGAACACATAACGATTTTATCATCCTGGCGTGCCGTACGCTTTTCGTATAGCTTTACATGTTTTTCAATATCATAAGATAAAACATACACACGCAAATTATAACACAATTATAACTGTTTTGTACATATCGTAAATAATGTGATATTTGAGACCAGACATGTTTTAAACTATTTAATTATGTAGGTATTTTAGTTCTAAGTGTTGTTTAATGAACAGATAATACTCGTGGTTCTCAGCAGGTCCTTTTCTTAGTACGTCGTGCGGCTGGTAGACCCCATCGACATTTCCGTCAGCCGTGCTGTCGGTTAGTTCCGGCATCTCGTGAAACATTCTTCTGATGGTAATATTACAAATATTCCATTGTGGTATGTGGTTGTAATAATCGAGTGATTGGGGTTTAAATGTGTTATAAGTTCTTGTTTGCAGGTCTGAGATAATACACACGTAATACAAGTGGTAATCTGACATAATACAATTGGTAATCTGACATAATACAAGTGGTAATTTGCACATATTTTACAATGCAGTTTTTACCATTACAGTGTGTTCAAGGCGGATGCGTGCATTGAAAAGAACACACTACATTACCCAAGGAGAATCACCAAAATGCGCTCGACACATTCGAACCACTCACAGCACTAGCTCGACAACTCTTATCTTAAACACTCTTTGAAAATCTGTGTTTGTTTAAACAAAAGTCGTGTGTTCCTTTCATTATTTCATCACGCTCGGCAGTCCCACGAGCGAACGAATTTGTAGACAAAATTCGTTTTTTATTTATGCAGCCAAGAAGTGAATTACCAAGCTACTTCACGTATTCTTAGTCCTAACTCCTAAGCATGTGCATTGACCTGCACCTACCCCCTAGCCCCCCAAATTATCCACAAAGTTATTTTCCTCCAAAATGTACAATTTTGATCAAACCCGATAGAGTTTGTGTAAACAAAAACATTGCTTTGAGCACAAAACATAACTGTCTACGCTAACGTAGACTGGTGGGACATTGGTGTAAGTATTTTTGGGTTGTCCATCCCATGTTTTTGTTTTGTTTTCATTGATTTTCTGTGTGTTTTTTTTAAATATATTTATAGATATTTGAATGTTTGTTAAAGTCTAAAGAGATCAAGGAATACCTCAATATTTAAAAAAAAATTAAATTCACGTTATAAAGCAGTTATATAGCGGAAATATCATTGTCTGCGCTAACGTAGACTCGTGTACCGTTGGTGTAAGTTTGGGGGCGTTTTCCATTCCAGGGTTTAATAATAGTACAGACTTTGCAGTTAATATGAAATATATTTGTGTACGACCCTACTTAGTGCTTGCTTTCTGGAAGCCAGAATACTTAAAATCACGTTTTGCATTCACGATTGAGTGATTTCCTCGAGTGGGACCAATCCTTCCACTCGGGGATACAGCCTGCTCTAGTCAGACTGAATATGGAATCACTCAGGGAGATGTGTCGAAAATCCTGATGAGAAGTGTCCCATAAAGTGTGTCTACTTTTTTGTACCTATCTTGACGTCCCAGACTTACAAGAAAAGGGAATGACGGCCAGCTGCGCCCGTTGGTATACTCAGTGGCCGGACAACTTATGTGCCTCGTGCAGTAACTAACGGATTTTTTCTAAATTCCATATTGAATGCTAATTTTGTGTTAAAAATAATAACGTATTGAAATTCTGAAACGAATTTGTCAACATGTGTGACATCGCTAATTAGGGCGCCCTCTGCCGGTCACAATCCGCGGTTTCGATCCCCCATTTCTACTTTGAGTAGGCAACAACACAAATTCCCTGTTTTCTTGGGGTTCGGTACAGATCAAAAGGGGAAATAGAATTACAATTTAGCTTATTTATCTTCTCATTGAAGCCTTTAAACACGAGGGAAACGAACAGCGTTGTCTTTGGTCCCCGTTGTCAAGTCCACCTCGCATGTGAAATGAACCTCTGCTAAATCGTTTTCGGCTCAGGTTGCTGTAGATGTTGTTGTATTTTTTGTTGTATTTTTTGTTGCAGTTATTGTTGGTGAAAACAAAATCTCGGGAGAGTGACTTGATAACTTCGATCGCACTGTACCTTTAAGGTGACGTCACGTGACACTTGATAACTTCAATATAACATGTCCTCAAATTGTAACACATCCTGGCTTGAAGACGTGATCGCGCATTTCAATCTGTAGATGTATATCTTGTTAAACTGCACCTTTAAGGTGGCGATCACGTGACACATGTTGGTGTCATTACAAAACGATCTCACATTTTTGATGTAACATATCCCAGCTTGAATACATGTAAGGTTTCAGGTTGATGGCGCGTTTTTTCGGATGATATAGATTGTAAAACTGCACCTTTGGGGCGATGCCGTGTGACACTTAAAAACTTCATTATAGCAAGACCTCAGATTGATAGGATACTTTTGAGCCTGAATCCATACAACATTTCAGTACAATCGCGTAGTTCATTATGTAGATACCTCGTTCAGCTATTTGTAGGTGGAGATCACGTGACAATAATTGTTGGGGTCATTACGAGAAGACCCATATTCTGGATGTAACACATTCCGTCTTGAATACAATTGCAAGATTTCAGCTTAGTTGGATAATATTCCGGCTTTATATTAATTTGTTATGCAGATATAGTTCTTGCAGTACTGCACCTTTAAGGTAGTTCCACTCACACTTGATAACTTTAGTATATAAAAGAACTACAACATGCATTATGCAGTAGCATACAATACACACAGTACAACGTACACTTACAGCTGTAAGGACAATACGGTAGAACACGCTTGTGATCATGTTGACAGACGAGACACACACACCACAAACAGCTCCAAGGACATTAAATGTTACCACGTGGTGCGACTTGCGACTCATTTTAACAAATCATGAAACTGTGCGTCCGTTTTCGCTCAAAAGTAAAGGTCGGATGATATGGCACTCTGTGCAAAGAATAATGTTTTTATTTTAGAGATATGATGTCTCAAAATATGACACGTTTATCTAACATCACGTGACTATCGGAAAGGCCTCGAAGCAATCATTATCATAAATTAAGCAATGGAATAGAATCGGTTATTTTTCTGTTTTAAATTAGATTTAGTTAGTATTTTAAATTGTTATTTGTATAATTAATTATGAGTAATTGTCTGATTTATGTTTATTAGCATTTTGAGGAGGTAGAACTACATCCTTAAACCACTAGATACCCATCAGTTGCCTCATGTATTGTACTTTTTGCACGGATGGGCTGTCAATCAATATTGTCTTTAGAAGTGATATAACCAGCACTGACGTTTGGGGACTAGTTTTTAATATTGTTTTTAATGTATAAAGCGCATGCCGTGCGTGTGAATTACAAAAGTCTAGTAGTAGCGCAGTCTAGGTACCATCCTCTCCGGTTGGCCCGGCCTGTGCCCCGCCGCCCATTCGGCATGTATTGGTAGTGAATATGTTTGTTTATGGCCCGAAGGTGAATTACTAGAAGACCTACATCCCACACTGACGTCGAAGCTGATAGCAAATACACACAAATAGATTGCATAAATGATTACTCGAGGAAACTCAAATTGAGATTTTTCCCTATTTCTTTGATAACTCCGATAACTGTAACACATTACCGCACCTTGCTACAAGTACACTGTGATACAAGCTATATACATTAGGCATTGTGTTAATTACTAATGACAATGTTGGCCGTGTTTCCACAATTGTTTTCATACGCAATTTGAATTATTGCTTTTTGTCATTCACTTTAACGTTTCTGTCATTTAAATTCAGAAGATGCATGCTTGGCATATGTAGCATCTAAGCAGGCCTATACATATCGTTTTGTTCAAACTCAATCAGAAAAATACATGCGAGGTTTCAGGTTGATGGCACGTTTTTTCGGGTGATATAATATAGATATTCTAAAACTGCACCTTTAAAGTGATGTCACGTGACACTTGATATCTCCATTAAAACATGACCTCAAATTGATGTGATACATTCCAGCCTGAATCCATACAACATTTCAGCATGATCGCGCATTTCATTTCATATATTGTTGAACTGCACCTTTAAGATGGAGAACACGTGACACTTGTTTGGTGTCATTACAAGTGACAATCTTGAATACATGCAAGGTTTCAGGTTCATGGCGCGTTTTTTCGGATGATATATATTGTAAACCTGCACCTTTAAGCTGATGCCATGTGACACTTGAAAACCTAATTATAGCATGACCTCAGATTGATGGGATACATCCCAGCCTGAACCCATACAATATTCCGGCTTCAATTCATGCAAGGTTTCATTTCTCTATGCAGATATAGTTCTTGTAGTACTGCACCTTTAAGGTAGTGCTCGTCACACTTGATAACTTCACTATAAAAAACAACTTAGCAGCAATAATGCAGTAGCACAATTTCAATGATACTACAACATGCATTTATGCAGAAGTACACTTCCAACGATACTACAAAATGTAATATGCAGTAGCACGTTGCTACAATAAAGCTACGTTCACACTAAGAGAAAGATACCCGGACCGGATCCCGCCTCATAATCGGTAGCGTTCATACTCGGAGCTGCAATTGGGCTTAAAGAAAATCTAAAGAGCTTTTTGGATGCATCGGATCATGAGGATTCAAAAAACGTTTAACAATTTAAAAGCCACTACTTTACAATAGCCACTACTAAGAAACAATACAAAAAAGTGTACAATACAAAAGTAGTTAATTTTGTAGTGTGAAACCGATTCTCCGGGTAAGTTTCTACTCGGGTAATTAATTACCCGCGTAAGTCCAAAGTAAAAAAGGCATAAGTGGGGACAGGGAAACTGTTTGTTTGTGTCACGGGGGATTCCCGAAACGATCGCACATTAAATTTCACGATCGACCGTTTCACTCTGCTGTTTCGACTGCAGTACCGAGACAGAGAAGAACAAGGTTGGGACGGAACAGACGGTTTGAGTTCGTCTACAACGTATAACAGGTAAGGTTAAGTGCGGCCTGTACCACTGGCACAGCATGTTGCCTATTTATACGCGAGCAGTGCGGCCCGCACCAATACACCGCCGGTGTCGGATGCAATTCAGCAAATGTGTCCGCCATGCAATACTGCCCGCCCCGGACAGGATTGCATATGCAATTGTGTCCGGGGCCATGCAAAGCCGTCCTACCCACGTGTAGGATCATATAGCAAGCTATATGGTAGGATACAGAGTAATACGCCACTGCTATCGGGTCTTTAACGGCTCAGTGATCCAACTCACATGCATCGAAAAATCAACAACTAGAGGAATTTGTAGATGATATCTGCAGCCGATTTCACGAAACATAATTATGGGGCGCCAAATGTCAACTTGTCCATAATGTACAAAATCAAGTGGTTCTGCAAAAGAATTTACATAAATTTCCCATAATTGCGGAATAATAATTTTAAAATGAAGTTTACAATGACCCGCCTCCATTCAAAATTTTGGGGCTTTCCTTCGGATAATTCTTTTCCCATTTAGACTGCATTGGGCACCATAACGTTTGTCGGTGGTGTAGAAACGGGCAATGTCGTCATATTCATGTGGGTCAATTTTGTATACGGTCGATAGAAGGAAATGGCAGGTCTCGGTAAACCACGTGTACGTACCCTGCATGTACTGCATGTATAGGCCTCTATGGAAAACCAAAAGAGAAATACTCGCAGACATCAGTTGTACTTCGCAGGACCTTAAAATAATTTTACTACTTGATGTTCTGCAATTATTTCCCTTTTGGCTTTCCATACTCGCCTAGTCTGCGTTTGCCTTGCATTGGCAGTATTGCATGGAGACGGCCACAATTGCATGAAAGCAATCGTGTCCGAACAGACACGATGTATCAGTATATGTATCAGGCCGGCGGGCTGTATTGCATGGTGGACACAATTACATCCGACACCGGCCGAATTTATTTCAGCCACTGGAAATTCAAACGAAATTTAACTTTGCCCGTAATTCTTGCCATGTTAGCATTATTATACGCTACCATCTTCACTCCAGTCCGCCATTTTGGATTATGACAAATAAACAACACGCGCTGAGTGATGTCATCAAGCGCGATTCTGATTGGTTAATGCCAGTCGTGATCAGTCAGCGGTACGCTCATGTCGTTGCAACTAGTTGCAGACAGTTCCAGTCAGTCACGGAAATTCGAACATGCTCAACTGGCTCTGACTGGCTCTGACTGGCTGCAACTGAGTTGCCGGTGCGCTTACGTCGGTCTGTGTCTCGGCGTGACTGGTTAGAGCCAGTCAAAGCCAGTCAGAGCCAGTCAGAGACAGACAAGGCCAGTCACGGAAAACCAGTCGAGTCGAGTTGAGTCGGGTAGAAACGGCCACCTAGCCCGGCTTTATACACAGGTGCGGCTTATACGTGGATGAGGCATATCTGTTTTCCCAATCTTACTTAGTTTGGTGTGCTTCGGCTTACCCCGTTCAAAATTACGATAATCTGATTGTGAACGAGTCCACAGAACACTAAATAATTACGTACAATCAATTTGGCCAGTCACCTGCTGATAAGTAACTAGAAATATATATCTGACTACTTTATATCAGCAGCAAAAAAAAGATCCATTACTGTAGGCATTGACAAAGCAGTATTACTATATTACAGCATCAACAGTGACTTGTGTACAATTCATATGGTTACTGTATCACTCCTAATCCAAGATCCATCAACAACGAACAGAACACGGTCGAAATATTTCAGTAGCTGCGGGATCGTGGAGGTTCCGAGGGAAAAAATCTAAACCAAAAGAACAACATGAATTATGACTAATCCTGGCGCAGACTAGGAGTCTGGGGCTATTCCTCGGCACTAAACATGACAAATTAACCCCAAAACAATCTAATCAGTTGGCTGGAACTAGAGGGTGATTACATGCCCCCTCTTTCAGTCAACTAGCCCTGACTGAACACACATCATATATTTAGTTCCACATCGATTGACTTTACCGATCCATGATGTGGCCCTTCACAACTTCCATTCCATGCTCTGTACATGTATATACAAAAATATAGTGCACACCCCCTAAAATAATTGCACCAACGAACATTTGTCTATAACGAACATTCGGCTGTTATGAATATACTTGTACTTTGGCTCCCAGAATCCTGTGAAATGTTTGTCTAACATAGCAGAATTCTTGAAATCTTAAGAGAAATCTCTGCAAGTACAACATGTACATGGGCTACTTTAAAGCCCAATTAATTAAAATTATACATCAGTCGTAAATTAATCCTGAATGCCAGACTTCCAAACTTCACACATGCATCCTGCTTGTTACTAATAAAACTAACACAATGCTGATTGCTAGACTAAGTAAACTCAACATTAACTACACCAATGAGGATGCACTTTAATGATTACATTCCAAAGAGGGCATACTTTAATTGTATGGACACCATCTTGGAATTGTACTATACAATTTTTGTGAACCCCGATCATCACAGTCATTATAGAGATTTTATACTGTTTCAGATATTTTTATTTAAAATCTGAGCTGATTTATTTAACTACGTGTGTATAGAGTTGTGTAATTAAATAGAGGTACTAATGTAAATGTTTCTCATAATTATAATGCAGTCATTTGATCAATCAAAAATGATGTTAAATTTATGTTAACAGCAGAATTCAGTATTTTCCAATGAAGTATATCACAGAAACTACAAACTGAAAGCTCAGCTGGTAGATGTGAATATTTCACATCTATTTCAAAACAAAACAAAACAAACCAAACCAAAACAAGTAAAAGTTGAAGCTCAACTTTGAATACTTTTTCAAAATTCTGACTAGTTTTTAGCCAAATACCTGTTTATGGAACTATAGGCCAACAGGCAAATAGATTAAAAGTGAAAACAACAATTAACAAAAAAGACCTAGGTATCATTATATTTTTTCTAACTTGAATCGCATAGTAACAACACAATAGGATTGTTCATAATTGTGAGGTAGCATATCTGAAAGTTGGGAAGTGAAATATTTTAAAGGTTTTAAAGGTATTAAAGGTTTGAAAAGTTTGAGATTTGGTCACAACTGGGGGTGTATAACTAACATCTTTCAAGGGAAAACACAACCATTAGCTGCAGGGAAATTATTTTCCCCAAATTATTACAGTGTTAACCCGAAGGGAATATTCTTTTCTCTTGAAATAAACGTTCATGCGTAGTTGGCACATTGGGCTGTCTCTGGCAATTTATTTGAACTATTTCAGGCGTAGAATAGCTCTTCAGAAATTCCTGCACACATGCCTAGCCCACAAGATACTCCAACCAGCCATTAGGCAGAGTTTCCATCAACCAAATTCCATTTCAGAAATGCCACAGCAATTGGCACAGACACACATCTGTCACAATCGGATAATTTGACTTTCAATGAGTTCCAACTAATCAATTGAAGTTTGTGTCATGGTCCGCTTGCTCCACAAATCCCTCTGCCTACATTGGAATTTAACACGGTTTGGTGTCTTCAAATTTTTTAAGGAAATTGTACTTCAAACAGACAGTCCTTGACAAAAAAATAATGGGGAGGGGGTGGATGGGGAGGGGGTGGATGGGGAGGGGGTGGATGGGGAGGGGGTGGATGGGGAGGGGGTGGATGGGGAGGGGGTGAATGGGGAGGGGGGAGGGGGTGGATGGGGAGGGGGAGGGGGAGGGGGAGGGGGGATGGGTCAAGGTGGCCAATATGTACTTCACTATTGTAGGTCCCGGGTTCGATTTTTAATTATGCCAAAATTGGGATCGTCCAAATGAGGTACACATATTTAAAGTTTTTAAAGTTTTAAAAGTTTTAAAAGTTTTTAAAGTTTTAAAAGTTTTTAAAGTTTCAGATTTAGTTTTGGAAATGAACTCCTGAAGTTTCCACCCCAAGGTTACAACTTATAAACCTACTTGAAACGAGGTGTAACTCCACAGGGTGGTGGAGTTAAACATCTTTTGGGGACAAATACACCGTTGGCTTGTACAGGCACACTTGAAACCATGCATGTGCGTTAACAGCTGCAACTCTACGAAAATAAGAGGGAATCCCTGCAGAGTTATCATACAACTCAGAGTTTTAATAGTTTTAGGAGTTCTAATTTTGCTACCTCATGAGTTTTCGGTCACTACCTGACCTCGTGGGGTATCCACAGTTTCTTCTGGGGCTTATTGCCACCTCGCCCTTAGTCTTGGTGCAAGACCGTCTCGTTTTTAGGTGCGAGAGGGAGCTCATCACGAACGCCACAGTCGTCATCGGCACAGTCGTCATCGGCGCGGTCGGCTGGCCTAGTCCAGGAGACGGTCTTGGGAAATTCGTATAATTCGCTCCCGAAATCGGGAGCAAATTCAGTGCGCATGCGTTACTTTTATACACTGCACCGCCAATTTGTTTGGAGCACGCGCATAAACTGCATGCTAATTACGACTGCTAGCTTTGAAAAGTCTGGTACTGATTACAGTACATTAATTCGCTCCTGATTTCGTGACCTGGACCCTGGGCCAGCCGACCACGACTGCGGCGTTCGTGGTGAGCGCCCTCTCGCGGCTAAAAACGAGACGGTCTTGCAGCAAGAATACCTCGCCCTTGGCCAGCTATTAAAGCATTTTAGAGAAAGAAGTCTCATATTTATAGACTTAGTAATAGCTGCATCACATTCAATAAAAATTGACAACTTTACCACTCCAAAAAGCTCTTTGCCAATGCACTGACAGATTTGTACTTTCTCACACTGAGCATAGAGTGGATGGGTTATATTGCAGTCAACCTGGCTAACTCCAGCATTTTGTGAGTGGGTTCGAAGTAAGAGGGGGGAAAAGAGGATTTAAAACAAATCAATCATACTCAAGCTATTGGATGTTGTGCCTAACCCATGTAGGAGTGGCCTATAAGCTGGTTCAACTATCAGTTTAGCCATGAATATTTGGAGGAAGATTGGGGTCAACTTGAGAGATGGAGGGAGAGAGAAAATATAACATTTAGTGAGACTTCATTAAAGGAAAACTATCGTCCGAGAGAAACATTGCCTGCATACCCTTAACCATTCAACAAATAATGTTCCTGAATTAACATTAGCAATTTCACAAGTAATTCTGCCAATTAGCCCACTACTCCAAACGGGTCATGCCACTGCGCAATGACAGTAAATAATGTGCCTTATGTACATCACAAGAAAACAAATATGTGCAAAATAATATAAAAA
This sequence comes from Pteraster tesselatus, assembly GCA_032273685.1. Classification (NCBI taxonomy): domain Eukaryota; kingdom Metazoa; phylum Echinodermata; class Asteroidea; order Velatida; family Pterasteridae; genus Pteraster; species Pteraster tesselatus. The sequence goes on along the minus strand of JAVCKS010090004.1, from coordinate 9,045 downwards.
ATGGTTTCTATAAATGAACATTTATAAATTTTAAAATTAAAATATGCATTATTGGCTTGGCATACAAGTAACTTTGTTTAAAGGTTGGTATCTTTTTCACAAGTAAACCAATTATACATGCCTACCATTTACCTGTGCCAACAAAGGTAAACATATTTTTATGTCCGGGTCTACAGTTGGTTAGATTTTTGAACTCTTTACCTATACATTTTGTCTATCTACTGGCAAGGTTGGTAATGTACTTTTGTAGAAATTCAAGATTCAAATGTCATTTACAGGACAATTAACATTTTTTAAGGATTTGATAATATTGGAATATATCTGCACCTAAATTACATCATGTTCCTAAGTTTGCAACCAATTGTCCTTTAGCGTAAGTGTTTTTTTGCAAGGATTGAATGAAGCGCTGTAGAGTAAAAGAGTAACATGTTGAAACAAGCTGTAAAATGTTATGGGAGTAATTACTTTGTTGTGGTCAGTTTTGCAGAGTATTAGAAAGTTAGTCCTTGTGTCCCCTCATCTTTAGATGTGGTGGTAATACAAGGTGACATTGTACTCCAAATTAAGTATCTTGCAATCTCTGTAGTCCAAAACAAGGGTGTTAATTTAGCACCAGCTCAAATTATAATCTTCTCCCCTAGAGGCTGCAGTAACAACCCAGAAAAACATTCTTTTATACCACTGTGTGCATAAACTGTTTACAGTATTGTCTCTTAAGTAACAGTATCAGGATGGTACTGTTTATTAGGTAATAGTAAAACACTGAAAACTAGATCAGTTGTATTCTGATTGTGTCTTAGGGATTCATCAAGGAATTGGTGCTTTTAAATTTTGCAGTGGAACAAACTATTAGTATTATCTAGTGGTGGCTAAGATTAGACCCCTAGAATGTTTGTATTCCAATAGGGGAATAATCATACCTAGTGGGGTAATTTCAGTGTTATCCAGCAAGTATTAATTGCACAGTGATACAGGCGGTGTCACTATTCATGTACAATAACTATAATGATCAGTCCAACTAAAACAGACATCACTGAGTGAACTAATTAGGCCATCAATTTTGACAAAGGTTTGAAAATGAAAATTGAAGCTCTCAACATATCTGCATTAAGGTTGGATGTAAAGAGTGTGTGAACTAGACAGCCAGGAAGGAACAGGATAATATAAGCTGAAAATTTATACAATTTAAATAATTATAAAAAAAGGTGATTTAATTTGGTTTAATTATGGTGAAATTTATAGTGGAACAAATTTCGGAACATTCTGAAGTGTGACAACATTGAATTAGGAGTTGAATTCTTTTACATAAAATATGCAAGTGGCCATAAAATAAACAAAATAGAAATGGCCTCTGGATATGCCTCTCCATAGTTTTTGCTCTCATAATTTTTTAGATAAACAACAGTTTTACTTGGCCTAATCTGAATGAGTCACGATTAAGTTTAGTAGGTACATGTGTATTACTAGGTGATAAAATTGTATAATAAAATTAAGGGTAAAAAAACCTGGCGAGTGGAGATTATGTTACAAGTTGCAAGGGTTCAGGAGAGGAACATGTCAAAATGAATTACACTAATGCATTGATTTCACAACATGGCTATTCCTGCACTAAATCTCTACCCATATTAGTTACAGAATCCAGATAAACGTCTGTTTAGGTATGACCTCTTTTGACCATATAGACATTCATAAAGATTTGACACCAAGGTTTTAGGTAGAGTTTAAATCTATAAATCTGCTGGAATTCCAAAAACAGGGGTTTCAAAATTGTTCACTAATGGGACACTTTTACGAGTGAATGACAAATGACACAGGGTGTCTAAGACTTGCCCTGTGGACAAAGTCAAAGCCAGTTGAATGGGTCATTCCACAAAGGATAAATTGTAACAGTGTCCACTGTAACATTAGTTCACATATCTTCAGCCATTTTGTTTTTTATATGAGTGTATTTTCCAAACATTTTTTACTGTAGAATGAAAAACAATCTGTACACACAGTAAACACATCAATTTGAATTAGTTGCTATAATGAAGTACATTATGATGAAGTTGTTCTTCCAGCCGGATACCAGTGAATACGAGACTTGGGTTGATAAGCGGGCAGTATGGTACGGGCAGTATGGTACGGGCAGTATGGTACGGGCAGTATGGTACGGGCAGTATGGTACTGGCAGTATGGTACTGGCAGTACTGGCATTGGATAAAAGACCATCAAGCTAAAAATAAGTATAAACTAGGCCATCAGCCAAGATGGCCCAAGAAGCATCAGTAAAATGAACATGACACTAAAACTGAAACCAAGCCAGATTTTTGTCACAAATCTGACAAATCCCGAGAACCTTTATCTCTTTTAAGGATTCAAGTTTAAGAACCTCATGAGTTATATAGTGAGCAGCTCCTCCCATCCCATTCTACTTCTTTGGAATACTGACGGAATAAGATAAAGTCTTTTTACTCTCAACCATGACAGCAAATCCAAAGCCATGATCAATCAATCAGTTGAGGGTGTCGTCAGGACAGGAAGTTTAGATATTGTATTTCTTGAATTTAGAAATAGCTCTGACCAGCTCTATTCCAGTGACCTTATTCTGTCAATAATACGTTATTGGGAGAAGAAAAATAAGGGTGAGGTTCAGTATGCATGATTTATTTGAGAAAAAAAAAGAGCACAAATAACATTTCAATTGTTGGATGATTTATGGCTGGGAATCGAAATGAAAGGTAAGGTTTCTTGTTTTCCAATATTTCAGCCAGCGTTGTCTAGTAATTGTAGATGTATTAAATATAATAAGCTACTTCGAATCATGTGTAGAAACAAATTCCCACCATCAACTTCATATTCAAAACACATCCTAGATTTAAGAGAAAAAATATGTTTGTACATTATCTTTCCAATCAATTGATTTGTTTCAATTATGTTAATAGCTCTACTTACCATATAACCCATAGAGCTGTGTGCATGTTCGGGCTGTAGTTATTGTAGGCAGCCTTCAGCGCAGAGACATTTGTAATTAAACATTTTATTAATTGGTATCATGCCAACTTTGAAGTTTACACATTTCCCAGATAGATTTCTGTGTTTATTAGTATTGCACACATCAGCATATTATATGGTAAAAATTAACAATTCTATATTAAACTTTCGGTGATAAACTACCCTTACTCATCGATGGTCAATGTTACATGACAGGAAGTTCTACCAGGCTGTTCGCATTGAAATTGTTATGTCTTGGTCAGTTTAACCAAAATAAGCCCAATGTGAAGAAGGCCTTATTTAGGTCCAGCATGGTGTAAACAGATATTGATACATGGAGAAAATAGCAGTGAGACCACACACGTTTGTGGTTTGGGTACCAGTATATAAGGCAGTTGGTCACCTGGGACTCATCAAAGATATCAACCCAAATCTGCCAATGATATGTCAAGCTAAGCCATCGCTGACAAAGTGATGAAGTATGAAGTGGTCCTGTTAACTGGAGATATTTTATATATTTGAGAATGATCTTGTTTTTATTTCAAATTTGTATTCAATTAATGTTCAATATTCAGCCAGTTGCCCTATGTACATGTAGGGCACAAGTTATACTGTCATACTGTCATCAAGAGTCGTGCGCCGTGAAATTGTCTGTAAAATGTACTTAAAACAATGAACATGATTTTAATGATCTATGTTATCTTAAGAATACAAAGTTTGGATGCCAGGAGGTTGCATTACAAAAGCCAAAAGGGCTCTTTTTTTCTTTGTAGAAGAAAACCTTGAAGGTCAATTGAGTTTTGTTTCAATTTGTTTTTTTAGGGGGGGGGGGGGGCAATAATTTTCTGTTGGTTCTGCTTTAAACATTACTAGGTTACCAGCAGGTTACCAGCCACATTCTAATGAAACTGTGCACAAGTGCAATTGAGTACCAGCTATATAGTATCAGACTACCATAGAAAAGTGTTTTTTTAAGAGATGTGTTTTCATCAGCTTCTTGATTAATCGCTATTTGCAATAATTACGGTAGTACGGTAATAATAATTAATCAAACTATATTTACAACTAAGACAGATTATTTTAATGATTTTATCTAAAAACAAAAATAACAAAAATTTCTTGTCCAATCAGCTTCTTGATTAATTGCTGCTTAGGTAATAATTAATCATTTTTTGTCTGTCTGTTTGTCTATGTCCTCAAAAACTTTAGGTTCAAATTACACAGGCAGATGTCATGTTCTCGAAGTGGTTTACTTTTGGTGACGTTACCATTATAACGTAAAATCATAAAATGTCTTTAGATAATTATCTCGAGAACCGAACTTCACATCGACTTGCAACTGGCACAACATTTTTATTTAATCTAATACCTAAAACTCTGTAATGCAGTATTATTACAAAGCATTTATAGTTTAGAAAATTGGTAGATGTCAAAGACTCGCCCGTCAATGTCCTAATGCAAAGGATGAATTTTGCCTTGGGGGGGGGGGGGCTATGCATTCTACTGAGTGCCTTTCCAGTTTTATCTGTGAGCACTAAATGAGAGTCAGTCATTAAGCAGGTCTATGAAACTACTCCTGGTAAATACCACTAGTAGTGGTACAAACAAAACTGATACTCACAGGTGAAGTGGAATTCTTAACTCAATTGCCTACCCTCGTAAGCATGGCTTTGCTAGCCCACTTCGGGTATAAAAAAAAATTTTTTAAATGCCACGATCACTGACTAGATCCAATAGCAATCTGATTGACTGCTTAATTCACTTCAATTTGCCCAAGGTAAAAAAAATCTGTTTGCATGGCCCAGTTTTGAGTGTTATGCCAATCAAAACGAGGGAAGAAAACAAATTTCCCCAGGAGCAATAAATGGGTGGGACCATGATATGGCCACGTAAAGGCCCTCTGGGGGTGTAGTTTTGTTTTGTTGGCTAAGGAAAGGTTGGGAGGGGGAGGGGATGGATGTGACGAAACTCTGAACGTAGTAGTAAAGCATTGAGGGACAAGTGACGATATGCCTGGGGTTGTCTGGTATTCAGACGGTGTGTAGAGTGCAAACGAGCGAGAGGTTCGCCCTATGGTGTCAGCAAATTTCCCTAGCAGATGTTTGGAGAGCAAAAGAGGCCTGGCTAATTTGGAGGGTTGTCATGTGGCACTTTAATAAGAATTGGACTTGGGGCTTTAAAGTTTATTTGCGCAGCTAATGATCGAGAGCCGATAATTTTATTGGAGTTTCTACCTCACCAAAATCTTAGCAAAGAAAAAATCCACTCCATTCCAGAATACCTGGCAACTTAACGATACAGAAAAATATACTGTTCTACATGCAGGCGCTCCCCAATTGGGTTGAGGTATTCTGCAATTAATCCAAAGGATCTCTACCTAGACATTTAATGAAATAAAGCCACCTTGCATTGGACTAATATTCACTTGAAAAAGAAGCGTGCATATACTCATCGACTTCCCGAACAGCACTCACAGCACAGGAATTGAACATTGCAATTTCTGCAAACACATCCGTGTGAGAAGTGATTGGGTATTTGTAACTAGCTCATATTGCACCCAGCATGTAAAAATATGAATGTTTCTCTAAATGTTTGACTGTTTTTATCTCAAAATGTATGAGCCGGGAAATACGTTACTTTTTGTTTGAAAAGGATTACAGCTCAAAGGCTGTCTGCCTAGTGAGTTCAATGAGATTTGGGATGTTGTTCTCGGTAGGTTTGCTCCTTAAACTGTATAATTGCTTGTTTTATCATATTGGGCCAACTTACCAAACTAATAGTTGCCACCATATAGAAACTATATGTACCTTTTTGTTAAAAGTCTCTCCCCCTGCCACGTCCTCTTTTTACTAATTGGCATGGACAGTTAATCAGCCTGTCCTTTGGCTCATGACCAACCTTTTCATAACATCTTGTGCAAGCATGTGAATCCACTTGAAAGTTATGCACCCCCTTTAGCCAACTGGCACGAACACAAACACACACCTTCACACGTACATGTACACACACCTGACTTCCATGCCAAGTATCAGCCTCCTAGGGTGAAAACTGTGACTGCTATTAAAAGGGTGGAAAATATTTCTTTGACTGATCAACCATGGAGGAAGGAGCATCAACCAACCAACCAACAAACCAACAGAGTGAGCTATAGCGTTACTGATGACAGCTAAACATAATGAGTTGTTCTTTTTCCTCCATGCTTCCCACACAGTGTAAAATGGGCAAGTCCATTGATTTCAGTACTGCACCAACAGGTCAGTGCCTAAACTGTTTTGCTCTAAAAATGTTTCATATGTGGCCAAATCTGAGCAGACATGTTGTTTCATCACAGCAGAGAGTTTGCATTGGTTTAATTCGCTCAGTTAAAGTCTTTTTCATTGAATACCCTGGCAGCTCGGTCCATTCTGTTTTGTGTAATGTTGTGTAACTATTTTGTGTAAGCATGACGCGAACTTGAGCCTGAAGTTCGGCTATTATCTCAGTCAATTTGACCAAATTAAGTCCAATGTGAACAGGGTTTAATATTGAATTGATCAATGGATGGCAATTACTTGTACAAATACAGTTTTATTTTTCTTCTGAGGATCACACAGAAGATTATTCACCCATAAAACTTGACCATTTCTTAAATTAGTTCCATTTTTAATTTCAGCCTACACACTCAAACAACTATTAACACTCAATTTATGTCATAGTAAAACAGTCACAATGGTTTAATGCTGATTAAAAAGACATGGTAGGACCCACAGTGGCAGGACACACGCTGAATAATTAAACATGTAATGTCCAGGTTTCACTTTAAGAAATAGTTTGAAATGTTGAAATGTTGGTAGGTTTGGTATTTAGCTTTATACAGTATATGGCACAAAATAATCAATCCCATGGATAGCTACAAGCTTTTCCTTACCCAAATGAATGATTGCCTGCTATGCAATAATTCATTTGACAAGGAAATAGTTTTTGACAAGGAACGACTTTCTATTATGACATATCAGTGACCTGTTCTGCAAAAAAAAGGGTATTAAGGGACGCTACGCTAATTCACGCTATTTCACACTATTTCATGTAAAGGGCTGTTCTGTGTGTGAAGAGTGAACAAAAAATCACAATGTGATTTTTTTTTTCCTTTATTGGCTTTTAATTATATAAATATTGCATAATTTAAAAAGGAACATAACTGTTTACTATGACCAAGAGAGTTTTTCTCTACTTGAAGGCGCTTTCGTTAATTTGTACAATTACGAATATGCACAAATCAGTATACATCTCTAGAATGCAAAATGTCACATGGTTCAAACCTACACCAAATTAAAGCTTATAATGTAACCAATTCAGCTATGTATGAATTGTTTTTGTGGAGCTGGTTACAAATTATTGCAAAGCCAATAACAATGACAAACCTACCAAAATTACCAATTGACAATCATTTCTCAAGGTGAAACCGAACAGTACACCTCAACTCTGATAATAACTAACTCTCTACACAAATGGTGTTGCCCTGTGGTTTTAACCATGTTTGAAGGAAACAAATAGGCCTATTGCTTGAGAACATAGTTGTCACTAAACATTGGAACAAGTTGTTCTTTGTAAGCGCTTGTTCAAAACAAAACAGGAATGCCCTCACAGGTACACGTTGACAGCTAACATCAAGAGCACAATTTTTGAATGGTTGTAAACCTAGAGACTAGATTTTACCCGTGCGGTTATCAACAGTTACATCATGTTTGTTCCTGGGTGCTTATTTTATTTGTTCCCCCTGAAATACCCTTACAAATATGAGCTCCTCTCATAACAGATCTACACAATTGAATATTTGACAACATTCCCTGTATTAATAGTCTCCTTACAGACTGGCTCTATGACAATGAGTCACTTGTAGATAAACTATATTTGAGTTGTGTTATAAATTAACCAATGATTTAAATGTATCACAACCGGGTATTTGTTTCAAAAATTCAATATAGGAGTCCAACATAGTATTTCTAAACGAAGCTGGTATTGCGCTCTTTCCAGCCATTTATATTCATTTTCGCAAGTGTCCCAGTCAGATTTTCCCTTATCAGGTTGCTTGATATCTTCAAGTATTTTGTACACAGCTACCACAGTGCGTAATCCAATGCCAGAAATAATGATACCCCCATTGGGAGAATAATTAAATCCCAGTGGGCTGGTAAAATAAAACCCAGGGAGGATGTTTTCTTCTTTTATGGTTGACAGTAATTCTCTACTTTTTAAAGAAAAGGTTACAAGACACTCACTGACCATTCACAGATTTTTACTATGTTGTGACAGGAATATAAAATTGGCCAGAGGGTTTTCAGGAGAAAGGGAAGTTCTTTTTATTAATGACCACTGGCCTTTTATTTCAATTCTAGCTTTTTAATTTACATAAATGCTATGACAAACATTCCAGAAGTGATAAATGATATTGGCTATAAAGATTGTAATTAGAACAAAACCATGGTAGTTTCAGGAGAGTACAAGGAACTGTTTTAATTTGGTAGCTGGCCTATGAAGACTGGTTATGAGAGATTTATGCCCTAACAGCAGGGGTAATTAGCCTTACAATATATAGGTCAGTACGACACCTCAGCATAGCTAGTGGCATGATCCCCAGGTGAATGCAATATAATATGATGGAAGTTGCACCTCATGAGGGTAGTAGACCACCACTGTGTCAAAATGAAGACCAGGGTTAGGATTACAAGCTGGGCTGATCTTTGACCCCAGGGAAAATTCTGGTGGTGTTAGACAGTTATTAACTGCAGTAGGAAGTAAGGATATTGACATGACTTGACAGGCCTTGCCTTGCCTTGCCTTGCCTTTACAAGTCGCCAATGAAAATCTGTGGGAGATTTCAAGATCTCCAGGACAACTCTGATTTTTAGGACATGTTAAATTGATAAAGGACACCTCTACAAGGGGAAGGAATAGGGGAGGAGAGGATTGATGGGAGGGAGGAGAGGATTGATGGGAGGGAGGAGAGGATTGATGGGAGGGAGGAGAGGATTGATGGGAGGGAGGAGGGATGAGAGGGAGGAGGGATGAGAGGGAGGAGGGATGGAGAGGGAG
>JAVCKS010089993.1:0-21148 GCA_032273685.1 Pteraster tesselatus | reverse complement strand
ATAAAGTAAATAAAGTAAATAAAGTAAATAAAGTAAATAAAGTAAATAAAGTAAATAAAGTAAATAAAGTAAATAAAGTAAATAAATAAATAGATAAATAGATAAGATTGAATTGATCACTCGGTAAACTTTCCCTGTTCTTTAGTCCTAATTTACCCAAATACCACAGTTTTATAAGATAAACATAACCAGTTGGAGCTCATTTATAGCGGCGCCTACGCGGAAAAAACTCAGTAGTATACAGAATCCAAGTCAGAAAATTGTAGAATAAAATAACGTAACCATTCAACACCTATTGTCTTATCCGTGTTATCCCCCCCAGCACTGTGTCATCGGGAATGAATTCTCTGGCTGCTGTCACCCTCACTGACATCATACCGACGGGGAGACTGACGGACTCTAGAGCAGCACAACTTTCAAAGGGTCTAGGTGAGGGGAAACTAATCGAAACTAAAAGTTATAATTAACCTTGTTTAAAGGTCAGCTACTCGTTTGACCTAAATGCATTACATTTACAGCAAAAGTCAATTTGAGCGAATGTGCAGTACCGTTATTCAAAAAGGCTTTTAAGACCACTTCATGTTGCTTGCAGCATGCATCTATGGTCTACTCTGCGTCGGTCTGGCCTTCTCGGCTCGCTACCTTGGCCCCGTCCTACAAGTAGCCCTCAGCCTGATGGGCATCATAGGAGGACCGATACTGGGTCTCTTCACCCTCGGTCTGTTCGTACCGTGCGCTAACTCTAAGGTAAGTCAGTAATGCGCTGGATTTATAGACAACCTACGACTATTTATTCCCTGGAAATGCCTACAATATAAGTCACGAACTTGAGACATTGTGGCGATGTTTGGTCTTTACTAAGGGCACCGGGGCCAACTGGCCACGCGCCTCTTTAAGCAATATACACGCTGTGGCCAGCATGCCCTGTTTTATCTAATCATTGTTCAGAGATACGAACGAAAGATTTTGCCGTACGAAAGATTGTGCCCAGCTTTTTTACCATTAATACTGTGACAAGAAGTCCTATGACCCCACAATGACCATAAAAATGATCATACTCTGGCAAAAAAATTGAAGATTTAGACTCGGTGAAAATGGCAACTGAATTGGTTTTCGAAAGGTTCCGAACATAAAGGCTTCTAAAAACTATTTATAGTCCAGAAACCTTTATTAGATATCAGTAATTTGAATGTCCAATAATTAAGCATGATATACCTAATACTGTACACTAATCTGTGTTAATAATATTTGTTATTGTCATTCATTATAACATCGGTCAGGGTGCGCTTGTTGGTGTGCTTGCCAGTTTTTGTACATCAGCATGGATTGCAGTCGGTGCATTCTATTACCCCGCTGCCCGCACTCCCCTGACCACCACGCTGGACAATTGCCCTGACTATAACAGCAGCGGTAACGGCAGTGACCTCAACTACTACAGCCTGTACAACACCTCCACTACTCTGGAGGGTTATGGTGCCGTCAGTTTGTCGACGGCTACACCAGGAGAGAACGTACCAACAGTAGCAGCCCAGTATGTGATTGATTTTTACAGAGCAACAGAGCATTGCTTTGGTTACAATATTGTCTGTGCAATTTTACACCGTGAAGAATTCTAAAATGTTGCGATGGCTTCATTAACTGAATAACTTTTTTAAGTTTGATTGGATTTTTGCCTGCCTGGCCACCTGACTGCCTGCCCACCTGATTGCCTGCCCGCCTGCCTGCCCGCTTGCCTGATTTGCCTGCCCGCCTTTTCTGCTTTGTCTGCCTGCCTGCCTTTCTGCTTGCCTGCTCACCTTGCCTTGTCCGCCTGCCTGACTACCTTGTCAGCATGCCTTGTCTTTGTTGTCTCTTGAAATGATTGACTGTTGGTTTGTCTGGATATATTTTTGTTGGTCTGTCTAGATGTTGGTCTGTCTAGAATCTCTATCGATTGGTCTGTCTGGAATCTCTTGATCTGTCTACTTGTAGGTCCGATAACATGTCTGCTTGTTGGTTCAGTTGTCCGTCTATTTTACTAGGTAATAATCCGAATCTCTATTTCTTCTCCTTCACACAGTCCCCCATTGGCGGCTTTATACAGTGTGTCCTATCTGTGGTACAGCTTTATTGGAATGACTGTTGTACTCGTTGTTGGCATTTTTGTCAGCCTAATCACAGGTAGGTGATAACAACAAAGCCTAGTCAGTGCCCGCCACCATCCCAATGGTGCTGTATATTCCTGTGCCTTTGACCAAATTGTGTGTAATATTGTTTGGAGGCTTAAACATAACCTCAAAGTGAGTAGTGTATAGACCCTATTGAATAGTTCGTATTTTGGTTGGCATGGGGAATAGGGTGTTACTGCCAGTCATTTCAACATTGTCCAGCAGCCGATAACTTCTGGGGGGGGGGGGGGAAAGAAATAGTGCACTATCCCTAGTTTCCCTTGCCACAAGTAGTAATAGTAATTGTAAACAAGATAGCTTCCTTTAGTGGTGGATTATATACAGACTATCACTTTACATTCAACGTAGTCTGTTGTCTTCTTTCCCCTAGGCTGTAACCATGACGACCCAGTCGATTCGTCGCTGTTGAGTCCAATTGTTGCCAAACTTCGGCCGTGTTCCTGTAGACGCTCAAGGCGCAAACTGCAGCGACTGGTATTGATTTTAGCAGTTATTTTGTGGAAGCTCAAATTGATTGATGCAAACCGAAATCAGCCAATACATTTTTGGGGGAGCAATTCGGCAATGATAACGGAGGGCAACATTAATATCAACTTTATCAACTGTAAACCTTCATTCCCGATCCTTCCCAATCGTTTTGGTTTGTTTCTTCAGGATGATCTTGATATGATGGATGTTGAAGACTACTGGAAATCACGACCGCACAGACATGAGACCGCTACCCAACTTTGATGTTATTAGGCAAAATTAGCTGTCAAATATGATTTTCTGTTCAGTTGTTCCTAACTCTGTAATTCCAACCTCCCCATTCCCTCCCCTCCAACTGCTCGCGATGGTTTTCTTCAATATATACATATTCCTGGCTGAATGTTTAGGTTTCCACCTATGTTTGTTTGTCCAACTTATTTGTTTGTCTTTCTGTGAATAATATTACTCGGAAAGTTCTTGATCGATTGAAATCGAGCACTTTGATGTGAATGCAGTCATTGGAACACAAGCCACAAGTCATTGTTAACAATTAATTTAACTTTTTACGAATTTAATTTTAATCCAATTGAAAATCTAATTGAAAAATTCAATCCAATTCGGAAAATTTGAATTGAATTGGTGGATGAATTTAGTTTGTTCGTATCAGCAATCAGTAATGATATCAGTAAGCTTGTTGTACCATGGCACTTTCATGGTGCTATTTTAAATGATGCTTTCATTGTTTTAGGTGGTTCGTTTAGTTAATTGGATTAGTAATTTTAGTTCTGTTTCAAAGATGTATTTCAACTTGCAGCTGTACATAGTTTACTGCCACGTTCTGCTGGTATATAGCAGATTGTGTTAATTTATTGCACTGCTAGGGTTACACATTGACTATTATAGTTTAAAGTATTCTTTCAAGATCTTATATTTTTTATAGTCTTCCTGCACAAGGTCATCCATTATCAGGGTCACATTTTAGATATACATCTAGGTACGATATTTTTGTTTATTGGTATTTATATTTTGCCAGGTTATCTGGCCCTATCGTTTTGAGGTCTGGGAACTTTGTAAGCTTGCAAAGCCGATAGAACTGAAGCAGATTCGAGCTCCTGAAAAATGTCTCGTCTGGGACAGAGAGGGCGCTGTAGAACCACAGCGTCCGGCCCCCGATTCATCTCCTCAATCTAAGTGATGTTATAATTTGAAAGTTTGCTATTTGGGAACAATGACGGTGAAATATTATGGTCATAATTCTCGAGTACGCCTTCGAACCTCAATTGGAACATTTTCCACCCGGATGCTCGATCGCCGATGAGACGAACGCATCTGTGCCTGCCGTTCTGTTGAAGGGACTGATGAAGTGATTTTGAGTTAAGAATTTGTGTAATGCTTATGTAATTCTTCCTGGATAGCCCGCGTAGCGCTGTACGTGCCCATGCGCCCCTTTACGCTTTCCATTACATGAGTCACCGTTCGTGTAACCACTTTCAAACTTTTTAGGTCGTTCATATGATTAATGCGCTCTTGATTTGAATGATATACGTACTCAATTCACTTTACAGTACACACACAAATTCATTGCAACAATTTAGTATCAACGCCAACCCGTATTCAATGTAAATGTATTCATAAGTGTTTATGTTCTTTACTGAGTTTCATGGTTATTTCACGATAGAAGACTTGGTGATTAATTTTTGCAATTGTTAGACGTAATTCTTCCCATTTTGTTTCCCAAAGAGAAGCGTTTTTGTAAGTAATCAGTTATGCTTACTCGTTATGTTGAATTAAACACAGAGGCACTATGTGGTAAACATCCTACCTGTAGCGTCCGTTATTTGGCTATAGCAGACTATTCGTTGCCCTTTTTGCTTACTATATTTTGACGGGTGGCCCAAAATGGATTGCATAAGCCACAGCATCCAGGAGAAAACTTTCGCTAGGTCAGTGCCCCGTACATTGTAGCACTCAACGAAATGTGAGCAAACTTATCTGGGTACGAGTATTCTTTATAAAATGCTTGATAGTATCACTAAGCCCCACATTTAAATCGATTTGTTGGCTAAATTGGCTCTAGTTTGTCTTCTTTTTCATTATGTCGGTGGTAATTTAAGCTTAGCGTAACTCCCGCCACGCGAGGGCGGATATGTTTTGTATTTATTAAACTAATTTGGATATTTGAAATAAAGAATCTTAATATTTGTACCCAAACATTTCGCTCAAACATATTAAGCTAGAATGCCCCAGCTTCGGGAGCTTGAAGTTTTCACCGATGGAGACGGAAAGTTTCCTGTGGTTTGTTCACATTGAACTTGGCCCTTATACATTGAATGACTGGTAGCGCCCTCGTTTGGGTAAAAAAACGTGGTGTTGAAAAAGGCTAGGTACATATCAAAAGCGCACACGCGTCTACTAGTCTTTAGTTAAGCCGTAATTTGTACACGAAGAAAGCCTGCTGTGCAGTCTGCATTCACGACGCGCCACAAGCGGCTTACACAAAGCCTTGATACCGCGTTCATCAAAGCGTGCGAGACATAATCATCGATCACCGAGAAAGCGCTAGCGACTTACGATTTTCACTTTTTTGATTTCCAGTCTCCAAATTTTACAAATATGACGAGGTAAGTGTTCCTAACTACAAAACTAGACAGTGTAGACAATTTCTCATTTAACACCATACGTCGAATTAGACTGTAATGTCGACAAGGTCAGGGGTTCAGTGGAAAGACGCTGTTTAAATCGCCCCAAGACCCAAATAATGCACGTAACTGAATGGGGCGACTTAGACAATAAGTACCAGACAACGCAGTTGTTGGGAGAATACAAAATGTCTTCCTCAAGTGATTCCTAATTTTCCTTAGTCTAATCAAGGTACATCTGGGGAGAAATACGAAGGGAAACCAGTGGTTAGCACCCAAATATTTGCCTACATTTTCACAGAATACAGCCTTTTACAGGATTACAGGGGCCCCACAGCATCTATTCCTAGAAATCAGGAACAATATAGAAAATCACTGAATTTGATTTAATCATGATTGGCCCAAGAGAAAGAAGTCAGTCTGTTTTGGAAGTGACTCCAGAATACACGTTCCTTTTCTAAAAACACCCTTGTACCCAGCCTTCATTCACATCACAACGATGTCAATTACAAAGTAAACAGACTAGTCTTGTAGTTGTACCCTTGTAATAAGGTTTATCGCAAATAGCTTTTTACCAACAAAGGGGGGCCCTCTTGCAATGCATTATGGGATGCAAAAAGGAGCAATACTAATAGTAATACTGTACTATTATTGATTATGGTTGTAGATTTGCATGATCGATCGAGTACCAGTATACAGTATTACCGCGCTATCTTGTTGCTATTTTGCAAAAAAACGTTTCAAAACTGTCCCACTGCCCTGTGATGGCGCAGTTGCTCCGATTGTAATCCCAAGATCCTTTGCGGTTTGTATTTGCGATAAACCTTATTGACATCATTGTATTGTGAAGGCTCGGTACAATGCCTGGTGTTTATTCTAGGGTTGCTCCTAAAGTTTTAATGGCTTCAGATAAAAACAAAAACACATTTTATATTTTTAGATAGATAAAAGCCTTGTAAATTACATAAGACTTTTTCAAAACAAATTACAAATTTATAGAATCAGAATTTGTACTGTTTTAGTGTGGGAAATCCCTTTTTATCTTTCTTTGGCTAGGTGGCTGTGGTGCATGGCCTAAAACCTCTAAACATCTGTAGCTGTACACTAAAGGGTTTAAAGGGGGTAGCACCCCTACTACCGTAGGTCAAAATTAGTTACTCAAAATAAATAATAATTTGGCCTATTCTGAAAATGATTTAGACTGCCTTGTTATCACTTGCCCTTTTCCTATTCCTCGTTCTAACCTCTACCTTTCCGAATGTGACTTGTGATTATTACTACATAACGTATTATGTTTGTGTAGGGGACGTGAAGGAAGGAGAGGAAAGGGAGGATACATGAAGCCTCATGGAGGAGGAGGAGGGTAGGTTATCAGACAATATTGAACTCGTCTTTTATTAAGAATTGCTTAACTTAAGCAGCTACAAAGAGAAAAAACTTCCTGCCATGTCTAACTAAAAATATCAGATTGCTGACAAAACTAGGCATAACAAGGTGCACAACACATCAAATGTGATAGCCTTCACAGATTTTTTTATGGCTGGATGTATTGTAGAGTAGTACGACACTAAATATGACCATTGAATATGACATTCGAATTTAGGATCTTCACATTTTATTGTCATCCGTTAATTATTATATATATATTCGTTAATTATTATATATATATATATATTTTTTTTTTTAACAGCTGGCGAGCTCCTTTCAATCCGCATATGCCATTTGACCTAACACAGGTAAGAAACTATTACAAAATAATTCTTTTAATAAGGCTATTTTGAATTGATGTTAAGCTGGCTCGGCTAGAGATATCACCACTGCCAAATTATCGTGTAATGGAGTGGCGATGTACTGAGATGATTGTCCGTAAACAATGTTTGTTTTCAGTGTATACTGTTTGTATTAGCATTTTTAACAACGTTGGTGGACTAAATTATTTGGGGGAGATGGGTGTGGGAACTTCAATGTTTTGCCTCTTTACTTGCATTTCACAAAGTAATTCTGAAAATATATAATTCCTGCTAGATAACATTACAGTGAATCAATAAAATTACATTTATGATATTTTAATTGTTATTTGTCTGTTTTCAGTGTGAGGTTGCATTTCAGCGTGTACGACCTCTAACAGATGATCAAGTGCTCTTTGATGTAAGTTTTAAATTTTTTGTAAATAAACTGTTTGATGGTTGAAGAGACTGAAAATGTCCTTTTCGAAAGGGATTAACAGGGCACACGCTTTTGTAGGAAACTTTCTGTCTGAAGTATCCATTTTGCAAGAAAGCTATTTTGTGATGTATAAAGGTAGACCACTCTATAACAAGAACATAAGTATGCTCATTTTATTCTTCTGTGGATCGCAAAAGTATTCAACCCTAAGAAAAACGGGAGAGTGCATTTTGTTGCTTTTTCTGGAGTTATGCAAAGTCCGAAAAAACTCCATGCTAGACTTCTGATCGAGTGAGTGCTTCCATAGTGGCCCTTCTAAGCGAGCGTGGGGCGGAGTAGTCTAATAATGTTTTTGGGTAACTATTTGCTGTCGTTTTCATGTCTGTCTGCAGGAACTCATCAAGAAGAACACGGAGCTATCGCCCACACCCTTAGAGCAGTCGTCTGTTCTCAATCTCGTCACGAAAGTCAACACGGTTCTTGATAACATTATCGTGGCGCCACCAACTGGCTTTGATGTGGTAAGGTCAATTATTAGCAAACTAAAACGGCAACATATCACTACAAAATTGTTATAAGATTAAGGCTAGTGAGAACCGGTTATTCATGTATAAGGCAAGCAGCATTGACTGGTATGCACGACCATAATTTTTCTGTTGAAATGTTTTAGGCCAGTGGTTTCCAAACTGGTGTTAACCAATGGTATTGCAGGTGGTCGGTGGCAAAAAAGCTGGCTAAAATATAAAATAATATAAAACGTATATAATATGTGATTCAAATTTAAATAAAATTGTAAAATCGTTGTGTAATAAACCCCCCCCCCCCTCTCCCACAAAAAAACTCACCCAGACACTCATGCTCTGCCCGCTTTTGCCTGCTTTGTTGTTTTGGTTTTTAAATACTGTTCGCTCGCCTAGCTGCACAATGTACTTATTGAAATATTATTTAGTTAGGTAAAGGATGTTATCAGCTTTACAATCATAGCAAACGTTTTGCTCTCCGTAGGTCGTGGAGCAGGTACGTCAGGTTGGCTCTTACAAGAAGGGTACAATGATGAATGGCAGTCCAGTGGCAGATCTTGTTGTCATTCTCAAGACACTGCCAACAAGTAAGAAAATAACTTTTACCCCAAAAAATTGTACTTTTACCGTCCTTATACTTATAAATATCAGTCTCAAAATTTGGTAGTTTTTAGAAAAGAACCAACATTAATTTTGTTTTAAAGAGTTCAATGGCCATTATGTGGGGCTCTAAAAGTGAAAAAGGGCAAACACTAAAAAGGAGGTTTGAAGGCTAGCTATGAAGAATGCTAAAATAGTATCTTGAAGGGACATTCTTGTGGCTCAATCTGATATTATGCTCAGATTCACTCTTCAAATTATAACTTTGTAATGGCCATAAATAAAAAAAAGGGGCACAATTTAATATTTTTATCAGCGGTAATTACAATTACCAATCAACCGAAGATCAGACTTATTGAGGTTCACTTCAGACTGGTCTTACAACGAAAGTCACAAAGCAGTTCTTTCGGCAGAAACACCCGTTTATATAAAACTTTTTTTTCTTCAAATTACCGGTATATTTTCTATTGTCTCGTTCAGATTGGTGGGGCTAGGGGTATGTATATGTGTAGCTACGAAAGGTTCAGCATGATACTAGTTCAAGCAGTCGTTTGTAAACGAACATTTCGTTTGGTTTACATATTATATTTGTAACCATTCGTCTCCCAGCCGAAGCCGTTAGCAAGCTCGGGAACAAGGTGGTGGAGATAGTCAAGGAGACAGAACCCAATGAGGTGTTAACGATGCTGACCAATGAGGGAGGCTGTGAGGTGAGCAGCTCTGATGCCACTGTCAAGATCCTGGTGACGACAATTCCACCCAACCTGAAGAAGATTGATGCTGCGCTACACTGTGAGTACAACATGGGGAGGATTACTTGATCTTTCAGGCTTTCAACTTTTCTGCTCATTAGCTGATTTTACGGAGGGGAGGGGGTAGTTTCCCAGCTATGCTATTGAAAGCAGTACGTCACATGCTTGCTCTAGCTGCTCATTCCTCTTTGATTTCAACTTTTTGTTGTTGTTTTTTTTTGTTTTGTTGTTTTTGGTTTTTTAGTTTTGTATTTTGTTCGTTTTGTTGTTTTTTAGTTTTTAATTTTTTTTAATTAAAATTTTTATTTTAATTTATAGTTTATAGTTTTTTGTTTTTTTGTTTTGCTATAAAGGCTGCTGAACACTTGAACCTGTCTGAATACTCCGCTTCGCATTTAAACCAGCCTTAAGTGCAGTTGTTGTATTTCTGCTGCTCTCAAAACGTCTTATACAAACAGCGAATGCTGTGTATTGACAAGAATTTTGCCACCCCGGTTGTAGATTTTTCGTCGATGTTCTTTCATCTTGATTCTTGAGTCATTTTAAGCGAGCATTGTACTGTGGGGTCACTTGTATTGTTGATAAATCTCCATATATTTACCTGTATTTTCTGCAGTGTAAAGACCGATTTTCATTCTCGTCTGTACGTGGGACACTTACAATTAGTGCCCGAACCATGTGGGATGACCCATGCTGTACACTCATAAATAACAGGTGGTACATTTTCCAAGACACTGACAAATCATGACACTAAAATACAACCTAGCCTGGTATCATATAATTATGTACCTCCACGTCTATAAACTCCTTCGTTGCCGTAGTCTAAATTGATGATCCCGTTGTCTGTGTCTAGTGCCCATGAAGATGATGAAGTTCTCCCTTGCAGCTGTCCGCCATGCCCGTTGGTTTGAAGAAAATGCCCAGCATTCAAGGTAGGAAAACTTTGATCCGTCTAGCTCACCTCACAAAATTTACACGATTATAACTAAGGTTCTACTTCAATTTGTCATTTAAACGATTGAGTTCAGAATTTGTTTTGTCCTTTAAAATGTGACCGAGAAGTCATGCGGGTCTTAAAGACTGGTAAGTTCTTACCAATATTTCTTACCAATATTTATCATATATTTTGCAACATTTTGGTTCATTGTAAAATCTATCGACTGTACAACGCAATAATCTTAGGGTCTATTTGGAATGAAGACTAGGATTTAGTGATAACTACACTGTCAGAAATGTTTTTCTTTTTTATACAGAAGATGGGTTTGTGCATACATATGAAGGGAGCCCTCTATTTTACTATGATTTGTTTTTTTTACTGTAATGTTTTTTGGTTGTAAATTTCTGCATAATGTTTGTTCAATTATCAGATTTGTACAAATCAAAATTTTATTGGAGATTACAAGCATGAGGCCACTAAAAATGTGGGTGTCTCTCTGAAATAAAAAATACAGGTAGAGAAAACTGAGTAGATATCACGAGATTTTACAGGTTTGAAAAAGCAAAAGGAAACTTGTTGGCATTTAACTTTCTTTCCAAGAAGAAACTAGGGAAAATCCGCAGGGTTAGCAATTGAAAATCTAATTCATGTGGGTCATCTTGTCGCGAGTCACCACTCTGCCCCCTCCCCCTCTTCCCCTTCTATGCCTTGATCTTATCCAGTTTCCAGTGGGGAAATGAGTCTATCGGGCGACCAATCATCTCCAAAATGGGTTTCGCATATGTGCACAATGCAACAGCTGTCTACCAAAGCTAACGGATTACTATATTATTGTGGGCGGCAGCATCCAATATTGCAGCCATCTGCTGGGGGACCCATGCATGACTGCTGCATTATGCTTTTCCCCCGCAGTTTACAGTCTTTTGGGACGACCCAGACGTTTTAATAAAGGTTGTTTTGATCAGACTGGTTTGAAATTACCTCATCATCTGGAGAAACTCACAGAGAATAATACAAATTTATACCTACATGTACATGTAATTTGGAGGATACTGCTAGTTGAACTAGTATTTCAAGGAAATGTATTTCAATATTGTTTGGGCAATGTTTGCATAATTATTTAGTTTTGTGATGCGGTAATGTTTCAAGCCGTTATTTATACATGTGTTAACACCCAGATAGCTTGTTACATATTTCAAAGTAAAACAATGAGAGACAAACTCTTTGCCGTTATCAACCAAAGAATCTGAAAGATGTAACCAGTTCTGCCAAAATGTATCACTTGTTTCAGTTAATATATATTAACTAAGGATTTGCACATAACTGGACGCAATTTTAGTCACGCATTAGATATTGCTGCCTATAACAATAAATAATATGGAACACAGTGGAAATTACAAATTTGTTCAATTGGTTAAGTTACAATATTTATAAGAGGTGTACCATGTACATTTGGGGATATTATTTCGGCTTGTTATACAGGCACAAATGGCTTAATCCTTTCCTTTGTTGTTTTCTGTCTTCAGTATCAAAGTATTGATCCGCGTGCTCAAGTATATGAAACTACGCTTCGATGGCCTGGAACCACTCAACCCATGGATCATTGATTTACTAGTAAGTTACACCACCACAATTTTATTCAATTCCTAGAGAGTTTGGTTGTAATTGTATGTGCTCTTTTTGGGCCCTGCAGCGTATCTGGAATGAAATATTCCGGTTACATTCCTGCTATCATATTAAAATCATGCATGTAAATGGATCCAAGTGTTTTTCCACTAATACATTTCTAAAATTCGATGAATTCGGAAGCTGCCGTAGTCAGGCTCGATAATTGATCCGTCACACACCACCTCCATCCATCATGTTCCCCGGAATCCCCGCCAACTGTTCTTTAGTTCTCCTGGCACCATCTGTCGCTGTCTTTCACCATTTCTACACATTGAGCTTCAAAGTTGTTGAACCCTTGCATTACCATTGGCGAGTATACTCGACAAAAAGGACCGGCATGGATACCAGTCAAGGTTGCTTGCATTGTACACAAAAATAGCTAGTTTTCATTAGCCTTACTCAATTTGGTAAGGTAAGGGTTAAAAGAAATACTATCATCAGATAGAAACATTTCTTGTATCGTTGCATCAATCGTCATTTAAACAAATAATGATGCCTTTAATGCTTGGAAGGTCACACGCGACAGCCAAGCTTACGACACAAGGTGCAAGAACATAACGCCGTCCATGAACGGTGCTCAATAATTAATAAAAAACATACAACGTTTTTAAATGAAAAGTAACGATTATATTTATTCAAATATGTATTATTGGCCTAGCATACAGACAATGTTTTTCTCTGACGATATTATTATCTTCAATCACAGAGGATTAACATATATATTCCATCAACTGTTAGGATTGTCTTTTTTGTGGGCCTCTGTCATTGTGGAGCTACTAATTGCATATTCATAAGCCCAAAGGAACTAAAGCATTGCAATTATCATCCTTAAGTTTCTTAGATTACCGTACGCTAAAACTCCCCTAGAATACTTCTCACTACAATCCAGTGCACAATTGTATATTCCTTGGTGGTAACTTCTTATTTGCGTAGGGACAAGATGGACGCGACTTAAACGCATTAAAAAGCCATTAGGAGTTTAAGCTCCAAAAGTCTTTAAAAAAAAAGAAAAAAAGTCTGCTATTCCGAAAGGGTTTTTACAGCCGGTGGTCGTAACTTAATTGTGTCTGGAATGATTTCCCAAGTCGTAGCTAATCTCTGCCTGATTCGTGGTTCTTGACCGAAGACCAATGCAGTATACGAGAGGTGGGGCCAATGTTTGTTACCCGGGTAGATTGTTAAAGGGGTAATGTCGTTCTGCCCGAGGGATGTGGCTGTGAGTACACGTATGCCCAAAAACTAAAATCGCCCCCAAACAATTCTGAGAAAGACTCCATGGCCATATAGACTCTACTCGCACTTTACTTTTGCTTCTTCAGTGCTATCTCACTTACCTAGGGAAATCGATAACCCTTTTTATACCTGGAACCGGCTGTTTCTGTACAATGCAAGCAGCAATTACCGGTATGCATGCCCCATTATTTTTGTCGAGTTTAGTCCCCTGATTGGCAGGGGAGCCTTGCCTCGGTCCTCTGTTTCCTTCTCATCGACAGCTGTCGACAAATCCCATCTACACTGAACCCTATCACCTTACAGAATATTTACATCGGCTATAAACAAAACCAAGAACTTTCTGTTCACACATACATACGCCCGGACGTACTAATTAAAAGTCGAGTTAATCCGAAAAGGTTTCCCCAATGGCAGTCACGCAGTAGCGAATATATAAACCCGTCTCTGGAGTCTCCGTGGCCACATTGTGTACAACTGTGATGGAGTAATATTAAAGCGAAACCCATGATTGATGCTGGCAGATTGACCTGTTCACTCATCCGGTCAATCCATTTCTGGCCAGTATATTGACTTTATTCTCCCGTCTTTGCTTTCGGGGGTTACTGCTTACTGCAAAGGGCCATCATCGAAGTAATTGATTGGACATTTTTTGTTTGTAGGCATGTATAGAAAGTGTGCACTATTGGGTCTAGGATATATATATCACGCTCACGTGTTAACACCATTAAGGAATTGTACAATATAATTTTGACCCTTAGCATAATTTATCTTGGGTGTAAAATTTTCCATTTCAGACCGCGTGTCATACTCTTGGGAGTAATATTCTCTGTTTGGGTTGTATCCATATTTATGTGTCTTCTCGTGTGCAACCGTTAAAGCGATGAAATGATTCTCTTGGGAATGGCACGTAGTTTGAAATGGGAAAGCATTACATCATAGCTAAGGAGGTCTATTGTAGTGTAATAAAACGTGTAGTTGATTATTGGTAGTAATCTGCATGTCATGTGAACAGGTCGATGGTCTTGTGTTGCATTGATGCCCCACTAGATGGGATATTATGCAGTTAGGGAGATAATGTGTTAAACTAAAACTCTTGGACTTTAAAGAGGACTGTACTGTAATTTATTTTTTGAAAATAGTCTAACATCTAAGGATAGATTGATATTAAATAAACAAAAGCTGGTGGCTAGTTTCTTTTGGGTGCGAGGCAAATAATAACAGCCGTCAGCTCCTCCGAAGAATAGTAGTCCTTTTCACGGAATGTAGTCCTTTTTGCAACAATTTGAATCGCCTAATATTATGGAAATTTGTTTAGCCAAACATTTTACTGAAAATAGGATAACTAACGACAACCTACCAAATAACCACTTCTGTCATCGTGGCACAAGGTCTTTATCACCTACATTTTGAGAAGTGTTGAGTAGTGTTGAGTAGACATTTAGTCTTTGGTGAGTTCTCTAATGTCCAATGTATTTCTCGTTCTCAGTCGCACTACGCCATCATGAACAATCCCAGCCGGAAACCACTGGCCGTCAACACGGCTTTCCGTCGGTGTCTGTCCCTGCTGGCCTCCGGTTTCTTCCTGCCGAGGTCCATGGGAATCATTGATCCCTGCGAGGGGAACGGGATCAGGGCACACTACTCCATGCTGCTGGAACAACAGGTAATAGTGAGACTAGAGAAGCAAGCGAAGAGAGGATATTTAGACCTCGCACATTTCACTGAAGTAATAAGACCAGGAGGAGTATGATCAAGAGGGAATGTTTGCATCTTGACTTGGACCACAAGAAACTCGGTAGAGGTGATGATTGATTGAAAAACATTTTTTGGCAAAAATAATATCCAGTGGTACCAATGTTATTCTATTAATAATTGGCATTCTATTAAGCAAGTGGTATTTTATTCTATGTACAGTGAAACCTTGTTATGAAGTCAAATTCTGATTACTCAACTCTCCGTTTATATCAAAGTCATACCTCATTCCGGTAAAAAAAATAGGGTCTTTTACGTAAATGAATACTCCCATAACTTGAAATGCACGTGCTTGTAAATCCGTTTAGCTCAAGTTTTTTTTTGTAATTCCAAGATAAACCACTGCCAAAATCTGGTATAATACAAAGAAGTCTAAAGAGTGCAGGATGCTAAACAATTTGTCTTTTCACCGTAGAGGTATGATGCATTGTCCTTGCATTGTGACCAAAAATCGAACAGGTTGCACAAAAAACGCCCTCTATAGTAATCACCAAGGTAATTACTTTGCCTTTGACATTGACTAAAACTGAAACACTAAGTGATTCAGACTCGAAATAAAGATTTACTACATGTAATTTGTGCATGACGTATCGGTGGTTTATGGTCTTGTTTAGCTTAAGAACAGACACTAATGGGTAAGAACAAAATTAAAGTAATATAATGATTTGTGACTACCGGTAGACGATATTTTTATGAACAAAAATATTCCATAATCGGGCATTGCAAGTGGAAGCATAGCAACGTACTGCACGCAAATTGGGAACCTCGCCTAATCGAACTCCGGATATCGCAAATCTAATTTGACTTTACTTGGTATTCTATTAGTAATGATGTTCGATGGTGTTCAAATTGTGGCTCTAAAAGATTGTAACCCTACTAGGTGGAAATTGCCAGTATTTTACGGAATAATTCTAAGGAGAGGTCTTGATTAAATACTTCAGATTGTCTTGGCATTCTAAAATTACCCCGATACTTTTCCTCCCTTCCCCGATCATTGGCCTTAGTATAACCAATATTAACAGCAGTCCTTTCCCTCAATCTTATTCCCCAAATGGTATTTTTACCCCCAAATAATAGGGCTCATCAAATGCTAGACTCATTGGTAATTTATTGCCAATGATCGTTACCCTTATTACCATTTGGGTTAATAACATTCCTAGCCTTCTGGAGAGTATACAACCTAACACACAGCCACACACAGCCACACACAGCCACACACAGCGTATCAGGCACTGAGATATGTGACTGACCGTAGAAAATGAGACGGAAGGCATAAATCACATTTTGGAGATAATATACCGTTTGAGTTTCTATATGAACGGGAGAGGATGATTAATTTCCAACTCATCGTACATATAAATTTGGTATGAACATGAAGAAGAAAATGAGCACTTTTCTGTCGAGTAGACAACCTCCTTTTTTCCCAGACTCATTCTGTATGGTCTGGTGGTCCTTCATGCTTGCGAGAGGTATGTGTACTTCATAGGGATTGACCTGTAGGTCGCACGAACCCTGAACTCTCTCCACATGTGGCCCATTCTGTACACGTCCAAAACTCCATTGATCCATTACCATGTGACATCTTGTTTTTTGAATGCCTAATTAATAGCTACACAGTGTCCATATTACGGTCCCTATTAAGTGGAAATTGAAATGCTGGATTAAGCTTAAAGCCTTTTTACACTTATTAGAGGAAAACAGACAGTACGGCATTCCTGTTACAATGAAAGGTTTTGGCAACCCTGTTATAACGAACGATAATCCTGTCCCACATCTTTTTCGTTCATAACAAGTTTGAAAGCAGCATTATTCATTAATAGGCGTTTATTGCGCGAGTTGTTTCATATTGCCGCACCGACACGCACAGAATCGTCTAGATGCATGTTGCAAAGGATTATGGGTAAATGTACTGGCACAGGCAATGAGCTCGCCCGCTTGCATGACGTAAAATTTGTTAAATGTCCAATCACAGTGTAAGATTATGATATCACTCAGTAGGTGCTGGCTCACTGGGCCCTTCACCAACTTGTCAACGGGATTCAGATCACGGACGGGTCACAGAGTGTGTAACTTATGTGCGTAGAACATTTATCAGTATCACATTGTCACATTGAACAACCGCAAAACGAAAGGACAAAATAATTGAAATATCTCTTAATTTGTGGTGAAGAGATTATATACGTGTACTAACTTTGAACATCGAAGCGATCCCCGGTCATCCGCCATTCGGGACGTTTAGTCGTTTACTACTTCCTTGTCGATGATAAATCAATAATGTCAGATTCCTCATAATGTCTATTTCATTTTTTGTTTAGTACACTTTACGTATTTTACGTTAATTAGTTCATATGATACACATCCTAGAGAGCATGCTATAAATTGTCTTCAAACCGCAAAAGCCAGTTATAAATACATCCCAGTTATACATTCCAGTTAAACATACATGTAGTAAATAATAGAAGGTAAACACACCATCGGATAATATGAAATTCGGATACAACAAACATTTTTAATGGGTCCTGTGGATCTCGCTCTAATGGGAGTCGACTCTATTTATTTCAAAACCTGCACTGTAGTATTCCCATTAAAACCTATCACGTTTGGACGCCTCTACTTAATGAAAGTTCAAGCAATCATTTGAAGTAGATTAATGGATGATTCTATCAACCCATGAGAGTGTACAGTCATTATCTGCTCCTCACGAGAGGTCATTCCACGATAGGTCAATGACTTTCAGTTCCCTCCCTGTAATGTCCCAACTCCCTCCCCCCTCCTCTCCCCCTTTCCCTCTCCCCTCCCCGTCCTCTCCCCATGTTGCTCTGCCAGTCTGCGGAGAGTAATTAACAAGTCCGTGTATAAGGTGGGCGAAGCGTTTACCCATGGGTATTTACTAAGTAAACAGTGTGGTGACGATGCTGGTTAGCTTCCTAGATGATTTCAGGCGGTTAGACTGTTTAATGTCTTTATATATCAGAAGGGGCTGTTATGCTCGTCTTGCCAACTTCTATTTCTAGTATTAGGCCTTAGAAAAAAGATAATTTGTTTCTGAATTTCTGACTCCGCAAAGTTTAGACTTCGATCTTTTTTTTTTTTTTCAATTAAAAAATTATCAAAAGTCCCTCCCCACAACGAAGCACTTTAATTCTGATGAAATCCAAATTATTGCACAATTATAAATATCCCCTTCACCCTCCCCACCCCCAAATAAAATAAAATTACTGCCCTATTTCTGAAACATTTCTTTTGGGAATACATGTTAGGCATCATCTTATCAACTCGCGTGTTGAAATGTACTTCTTTTGACCCATAATCCCCCGAGGAACCGTTATTATGAATTTTTTTTGTCTACTGTGCAAAATAAAAATTTAATTCCGTGAACGGAAACTGGTCTCTCATTGTAAATAAGGAATATATATAAAGAAAAGGGAATTTGTTTGGCAAACCCCAGGCGAAGGTTTTCTCATTTATTGTTGAGCAGGATGTTAGAGCGGACAATGTCGTCTGGATTTATTTGTTGCCCTTTCCATTTCCTAGAGAATTTGGCACTTGAGTCGCTGGCTTTGAAGTAGTTAAGACTTTCAGATATATATACACTAGTGGGTAAAAACAATCTTCCAATAGCCACTATAAATTTCAGGTCTTCTTTTAGGTGTTCAGCCGTAGAATGATACAAATTGTTCTGTTTTTTTTTTCTTCTTCTGACTAAAACTTCTCAACAAAAAATCTTTAAAAAAACCAAAGACTGGAAACTTGGCATGTGCTTAGACCATAGTGTGCAGACAAAACCGCCACTTTTTCGTGATGACGATGTCATCAATGACATCATTATATAGATATAAATATGTAATATTTCGAGTCATCATACATGTATCTTTTAATCTTTGCATCATGTGAAAGAGCATTCTATTATTGGTATTACGCACCGAAGCAAAAATCATATATCAGAAACCACAAGAGATACCGAGCTGCAACCTTGCATGTACTCAAGCCGGGATGCATTTAGGTTTTACCATACCACTGACCTGTCATGGTGCAGCACATGTAATGTACAACACACATTAGTAAGAGTTTTTCATGTACTGTACATGTACAGTACTCATATTTATTGAGAGGGGTCGGGAGGAGTTAGGAGGAATTTTGGTGGGGGAAAAGGACCCTAACCATAACCCTAACCCTAATCCTAACCCTAACCTTAACCCCTCCCCTTTCCTAATAAATATTGGTAGATGACGCATTAGTGCTAGGGGAAAAAACCGCAAGTGGAATGTGTTACAATTTGAGTTCTTGTCAAACATTACATCATCGAGTTTAACATCACATCACCTTAAAGGTGCATTTACAAAATATTCATTTATTCATTCAAGTATCCAAACTTTCCATATGTCAAACTTCCAAACTTTCACTCTCAGTCATTCACTCATGTTTATTCATAAACCAAACAAACACTGCATTTTTGTCGACGTACAAAAAATCAATGTCTAGTTTTGTTAAAATTGTTTTTAAGGATTTAAGCAGTGAAAACGAGCATGAATCTCTTATGTGTGTGGCACTGGTCGGCTGTGAGGTCTAAATGCACATGCGTTATATATTTGATGTTGCCTTTTTGCTCCATTGATGCCTTATGCATCGGTGAAAAAACAAACCACTGATCCGTGTACCTATAGCCAGCTCTGCACTTAATGACCTATATATCATTCAAGTAAGAGTCCCAAGTAGGTGCCTGTTAAGCCATAACACTACACATACTGATCTCAAACCAGGTGGTACCTCATTGGCTGATCGGTCAAAAGGTACCCCTGATTACCCCGACTTCAAGAATGAGTTGAGCAATGATTCCGCTTGTCGTGGCATGGAGAACAGTGGGCTCAAACCCACTACTAATCGACTGCAAACATCATCACCCTCGCATATCCCTCGCAGTTTTACTCCTTTGCTATAAGTTGAGCCGCTCGCAGCAGCTCGGTCAACTAACACATTCGTCAGTGGCAACAGCTCTAACATGAAAGAATGATACCACCCACAGCATGCACAGAAATTCCTTAGTGAAAAAGTTACGTGAATACTGGTACTCACTTACTAAAGTTTCTCATGCACAGTTCAATACTCTGTAAGCCTATGAAGGATTGCTCGTCAAAATGGATTGCTTTCTGGTGTGAGACACTTTGAATAAAAAAAACAGTAATATTCAGCATGCGAATGGTGTCTGTCCCATGAAGGCAATTCCCATTTGGTAAACCAATTTCTAAAGTAGTGCTGTCTAAGGCAATTATCGTTGTGTGCATCGGGATCCTACTATCGGGGAAGGGCTTTTAAATGATTGCAATTGTTAATTAACTTTCCGTTTATGTATGTAATTAAAGTCTGTTGCTTGTCACAGGCTATCTAGTAATCACTCTGCAAAAATGAGCCGGATAAATGGAAATTTCAATATTTGCCTACCCTACCTGCCTGCCTCTGCCCTACCCGCCTGCCCTACCCGCCTGCCCTACCCGCCTGCCCCTGCCCTACCCGCCTGCCCCTGCCCTACCTGCCTGCCCTACCCGCCTGCCCTGCCCTACCCGTCTGCCCCTGCCCCACCCGCCTACCCTACTCACCTAAATGAATTGAAAAATGGAAACTAAATGTCATTCTCCTGTATAAAAAAAAAAAAAAAACCTCTTTGAAATATTTTATCAGGCGTTCAATTACATGGACATCAGCTTTCAATCAAGCTCAGACCCAAAACTTCAGCTCATCTGAGACCTTAATTCCCTGAACAGATCGGATGTTTAAGGAGGTAGAGAAAGGGATGCCAGCTTATACAAGCTGTCTCTATGAATCAAATCGTTAATCTGACAATGATTCGCCAAGAACTCGTGAGGTCTCGAGGCAAATATTGATTAATATTCTGTTACTCTAGAATTCTTGTAGTTAAATAGCATACATGGACAGGTAAACAAAAAATCCTTGCATTTATGCATTACATGTAAAGGACCCAAAGAAACTGTTGGTTTTTGGATGCCTGAAATTGTATCTTGAAACTCCTTGAAATGCTTCACAATTGTATGTTCTGGATTGTATGTACTGATTTGTATGTACTGAAAGTGCAAAGTCTTTTCGAGTGGATGATAGGATAACTGTAGGATTTTAGACGCGGGCGGGCGGGCGGGCGGGCGGGCGGGCGGGCGGGTAGTGTGCGAATTTGAACCCAGGTCTTTAAACCTGATGACTGAGTAGTACAGTCCGTTGAAAGGTGGAATGTTGT